>JAZHYW010004085.1:0-33065 GCA_037355805.1 Ixodes ricinus
TTCTAGGTATAAGTACAGACCCAGCCGTCGATACGAGGTAATGGAAGCACTCAAGCAGCGTCAAAAGCGCAATTCCCTTGACCTTTTTCGTTTATGATTGTTTCAACGATAATAGAACACGTGGTGAAACATGTCCAACACCATGATGGTGTCCTTTTGACGCGGTCTGATTTGTCCCATGAGCTCAATGCGTCGGCTGCGTCTGCACCTAAGTTGAAAGGAGTTATAGTATGCAGGGAAGACAACGGCCCTACTTTCTGATAATCCAGTGACTTTAGAGTGAACCATCTGATTCCCCGCTTTTGGAGTGAGTTTGTAGGAAGCGGGCGCAACTGTACTTTGTCCCTATAAGGGGCAAGACCAAGCGGAACAGAAATTAATAACTTAATACCAAAGGGGAAAAACGCTGAACAAAAGAAATCAAAACAACCGGAAGTGCGCAAAGTTCCGGCGATAGCAAGCGGTAGTGAGCTGGTTGGCAAACAAACATCAGTGAATAGAGAGTTTTAGTAGATCGTTCCAATACCTCTGATAACGATACGATGCATGCGCAGAGGCGGCGGCAGAGTATCGGGCATCCTTATTGGAGCCATCGGGACGATCTATACTAAAACCCTCTAATAAAGGTTTGCACCTCGTAAAAAACTTGCTGTAATGCTTCACGTTACTTTTAAAATTTTGGGGCTTTAGGTGGGCGCAGGTGTGTGCTCTTTCAGTGATGAGGCTTTTTTTGTTTGCTTTCAGCTATGTACAGCCACCAAGAGCTATCCTGCTCTTCAGTTCGGCGTGGCCTTCTTTGGGCTCGAGTTGGAAGACAGCGCGAGGGAGTGCGCCAAAAAAGAGAACATGCAACACGGCGCCGGATTTTGGCGTGTACAAAAAGTGTCCGACTACATGAAGGCTGAGATTAGAAAGGCTGATTTTGTATCTAGGAACCCTCGGTGCTGATTTAAGTGAGGCACACAATAAAAGCGACGATCGATACCATGCTCGGAAATTTTCTCGGCTCTTACCTCCAAACGTGTAGACATCATTTTATAGGGAAAAATCAAACAAAAAACAAACCTCCTGAAAAGTTTTTCACTTATAGTTATACTGTGTTTTCGATGGAGTCAATGAAGCAGTACTAGTATGACATTTTTAACCCTGGAGACTGGGCACAAAAAGTACAAACACGACACAGATCTCCAAATTCGGAGATCTGTGTCGTGTTTGTCCCTTCTTGTCCCCACTCTCCAGGGTTAAAAATGTCTATATTCAACCAGCTCGCCTGCACCCTTGCCTTAACTTCATTACTAGTACAGCATCGTTACGGCGCTCATTCTCTTTGTGCACTTCCTATCATCTGGTAAACAAGAGCGCACTGCGACAACCTTGCACTCCTCCATGTCACGTAAATCCGATCGTCTGAGCCCCCAACGCGGTGAGCGCAAAGGAAGAGTGAAAGGAGGACACCTAGCAACGATAGACACCCTAGCAACGGCCATCACGCCGAATCGGCTGCTCGGCAACGCGCGGGTACTTCGATTTCAGATTCGGACGGAGCGTGTATCACTCGCAAGCGTGTTAACCCAGCCCCCGCCTGCGTTCACGGCGCTTCGCGGCGACAGTCTGCGGCAGCTCATTGCTGAACTATTAACCCACTTGGCCCCCTTGTTCGAGCGGCTTGGCGGCGTCCAGCCTGCAACCTAAGCCCCGCTGTCCCCCATCCACCTCCGGAAAGGGAGAAACACACCATTTAGTTCTGCGAAGTTTCGTCGGAAACATTCCGTTTTTTTTTTCAGTGTTAATCGGAAAAATGAAATGTTCTAAATTTCGCTAAAAGCCTCGACAAAAAAATTATGCTCCAGAAAAAAAAAAGAAAAAAGTAAGTCCACTCTGTGGATTGACCCGGCGTCCGCTACTCTATATGGAAGACGCATTAGGGAGTTTTCGTAGACCGCGTTTCCCCCTCCGCTTGGCCCTCTGCAACGACGAAGCCGCTACTGCGCCAGCGCGCCGATGGCCTTGGCTGTTGATTTCCAGGTGTCGTAGCGGGTTGCTGAGAACGTTGCGCGTCGGCGAACAAGATGTACGCAAGCTCTCTATTTCGACTGAGCTACGCTACCGCTTTCCGAGATTCGTTGTAACCGCTGCCTATGTTGAGGCGGCGGCGTCTATCTCCACTAGCCACCGAATCCGGCGTGAGCGCCGTTGCTAGGTAGTACTCCTCTCACTCTCTTTTTTCCCTCGCGGCGTTGGAAGTCCAGACCTTCGATACACGCTTCACGTGTCCGCGATTGATTTAGCCGGTGATGGTCTACCTACACAAACAACTAGAGTAGCGACAATGCACTTTCAGCGCTATTTAATGGGTTGCATCCAATTGTAGCGTTGACTGCGGCGGACAAAACCTACATTTTATTTCTTTTTGTTTCCACAGAGGAGGAGGGCCGACTAAGGTGCGGAGACTGCTTAGAATACTTACGAAAAACTTTGAAGGATCGTTGCGTAAAAGGTATATCACATAAAAAGCATCCATAAACTTCTAGCGTAGTTCTTTTTTTCATTATGGCTCCGATATGTTTATTTGACAAAACCAGAAGATAGTGCCAACAGCTGCTGTCTGTTTTTTGTTTGTTTTTGTTTTCATTGGATGCCACTTTTCGATAATTAATAGACATTGTTTTTTTGCGTCGCTCGTAGCAAAATCACTTAAAATTAGGACGAAACGAGCGCTTTCGTTATAAGTATTGCATTGGATCCGGCTCGTGGGAGTACTGTGCTATATATTTGCAAGAACGGGATGTGATAGCGTGTGGCTCCAGTTTTCATTAAAATCTAACTGAAACCTCTAAGATTTGTAATAACCGATTTCACCAGGCGGATTAACTTGGACACTGCTTTCGCGATGCATCATGGAAACTTTAGTCTTTCTGCACGTCTGACAAGCTTGCTGGAGCTCTTCGTGTGTAGAGCACTATAAGGCACAAACCCCCGAATGCACGGCCGTCTGCCTATTGTGAACTACAGCGATGGCGGAGTCACACATGCGCCGAAGGTTTAGTGAGATCGGTCAATAATTATTTTCTTCCAACGAGTATATACAAACAGCTTCTATTTAAGATTCTCTATGCCTTTCAATCCAAAGCCCTAGCACAAAAAAACGGCGCTCCTTTGTGTGATTATGATAACTGATGATGTGGCTATTCCTTTGGGATAGGGCGCCTGAACAGCGCTCATGCCTGTGCCTGGGGACAGTTGCGTGTTTTATGTCCCCTGCGGTTGTTTTCCCTCTACCAGTCTTATATCCTTGTTTTCTGCGACCTCTACCAGAGGCCTGTGCGAGCCCTCTGGAAGTCGTCTGCACTTGCGATGCATGGCTGGTTGCTTGCACACCCATCGCACCCACCAGTATCGTTTCTTTGTATACGTTTTGGTAAATGAACCCGATTACTCGGATTGTGGATCGAAGGCGGATTCCTTGGGCTGGGGTTAGTGATCGAATGCAGATTTGAATGCTTTGCAGACGCCAATTAATCTCTCACGCCGGGGTCACATTGTTCATACATCATAAAAAACAGCCTGCAAACCCGAGTCACCTGCATGCCCGTGGTTCGGTAGGCGCGTGCCAATTTTCTCCTTGAAGTCATCGCCATGCGGCATTCGAAGCACGGATCTCGCGGTGACTCCAATTGGAATCTGTATCCAGACTGTCTTTTTGTATAATGTATTGGCAGTGTGACCTCGGCTTTAGAAAAAGGGTGCGGATCGGGAAGAAACTTCCTCTTGCTCAAAGAAAGACAGAAGTTTCACCAAATATCACTTCACTGCGTCCCGGAAAAGCGCATCCTTGTTTGGCAAGAAAAAAAACGGATAAAGTGTTTGAAGAGTAGAAATGGAAAACTTTACGCTACAAGCAAATAGAAAAATGCTTTATTGAAATAAATCAACAAATAATCGTGGCTAGCGTTCGCTTTTATTTGTTTTTACATATTGCAAAGTTGGTGAATCAGAGCAGGCTGGCGTGAGTTCGTACTGGAGTTTAAAAGGATAGAAGGTTTATCCATTAATGAGTATTATAGAGCTTTCCCCGGTTTTGGTCATGCGCCTTGCTCTGTATATACGAGTACGTCGCTGGCGGAGAGACCGTATTTTTCTCCCACTTCTTATTACCTGCCCTCATTAAAATTACAGTAAGCAATGAGTATGCCCTTTATTCGTTTTCATACTTAAAAAAGAATACGTGTTTTTAATGAAGTGGGTGCTAAAAATGTATAAAAGTTTCTTTTCGTCTGAGTGAGTACATCCTCTAAGCAAATTCTCACGGGCTCCTAGGACGATGTACACCTTTTCCACAAGGGCGCGTCCATCTTGAATCTCGTCACTTTTGCAGTGCGTTAAAACATGTTTGATCTCAACACGCCATCGAAATGTTTTCAGCAAATGTGCGTGACTGTCACATATTATTATTTTGCCTTAACTATGCTTTTTCGCGTATTGCAGGTTGAAAAGCTTTATTATACCTTCCTCCCCCATACCAGATACGAAACCTACTTGACTGAGAGACAAAAGAAGCGGAAAACGTAACGTCAATAACTGCGATCATCTTTATTGCGAGGGAAGTGTGTCTCTATAAGGATGATTGCTTGTAATATTGCCACGCGCGTCGCTGAACGAGCGCGTACTTGGCCGATCGCAATCAATAAAGAAAAAAAGAAAGCGTTCGTGGCCGAATGGTTACCGTGCTCGGCTGTCGCGCGGAATATCTGGGTTCGATTCCAGGCAGCGGAATGTTCTTTAATTTATTCTTTCTACTTGGCGCTCTCGCAAATTCGAGAGCTTTCTTGTCTGATTGAGTTACGTATGTTCTACGCGCCGAACGTTCTAGGCCGAATGTTCCAGAGACCCACGCGGCTACAAAATTTGCTCCGCGTGGCAAGTCGAAGTCAGTCTCGTCCCAGCGTTCGATTCTGCCGTTACACCGACTTCGACCGCCCCCGCGACGCCTTGTTGTTGCCTCCGGTTCCCTTTCTGTTTTGGGCACAAGTTCGCCCAATTAAGGGGTATTCACACGAGAGAGAAATTCCGGTGATTTATCTGCAGCATGCGCATCCCGCGACGAAAACTTCAGGCTTTGCGATGTGCAAAAGCCTTGCGTTTTCATATCGGAAGGCGCGCGTGCCGGGCAGAAATTCCCGGTATTTCTCCCTCTTGTGAACACCCTCTAAACACTAAGTTTGCTTTAGTTTTCGTTGCCTCATCAATTGTCATTCGTGACATTTTGGTGGAGGTGCTGGGTATCGCTTTCTATGCCCGTGGAGCGTGCCCCTCCGAGGACATCCCGGCCAAGTAAGGAGCTCAGCCCTGGAAAGCTACCCTTCGCAGAAGACGCCGATGCCAGAGCAAGCCGGCGTATTAAAGGCCAATCCCCGGAGTTTGGACCCCCGCAGCAGAAACCAATAAAGTAGACCGCGACGATGACCACTCTACCCATCGTTGTCCCACCTGTCGCTGCCCGTACGGCCGTGTCATTCGATGGTCAGCCCAATGAAGACCTCGAGGACTGGTTACAGCAGTACGAGCCAGTGGGCCTGCACAACGGATGGTCGGAAGAACAGCGCCTACCGAGTCTTTACTTCGCGCTCGAAGGAAGGGCGAGGTACTGGTTCGAAAATCGCGAAACTTCCTTGACCTCGTGGACAGCCTGCAAGGATGAGCTGAGACGTACTTTCACCAACCAACATCGACGGCAGAGGGCCCAGGAGCTTCTTCAAATGATGACCCAAGGCGCAAACGAGACTATCACCAGTTTCGTCGAGGATGTACTGCACCTGGTCGTTCGCGCCGACCCTAAAGCCACCGACGAAAATAACTTGCGGATCCTGATGCGAAGTGTAAAGGATAACATCTTCGGAGGCCTCGTCTTCCACATGCCGACCACCGCCGAAGCCTTCTTTACGGAAGCAATCAACATTTATCGCGCCCTCCAAGAGCGCGCTTCCACTACCAACGACATCCAGGCGTCGCTGCCTCCACCCTGCGTAGAGGCGATACCTCTCTTGTAACCCCGGACATCCGCGAAATTATCCTGGACGTCGTTCGGGTGGAACTGAGCAGGTTGCTGCAAGCCTCGAGTCGTCAAGTGGCACTCTCCATCGCCGAGGATGTGCACGAGGGAGTCAAATGGGCGGTTTAACCTGAAATTCCTATCAACATGACGACGGCAGATGAACCGACGTGTAGCTACGCCGCGATGACCCGATGACCGCCACCAGCTCGCTGCCAGGCCCGGTGCCACCCCGAAGGGACGCCCCAATGCCGCGGTATCCTCAGCGTCAGGATAAACAAGCCCAGCAAATACCATGTAAGCCAATACTGCCAACTCCCGCGGAGCGCGGGCGAAAAGTGATCGCAGCCGCCCGGGGGAGCTCGGAGTCTCCGCTAGCAGTCAAATTCTCCACAACGCGTTGGTTTTGCCACTTTTCGTGCGAGGTGAGCAATGAAACAAATTGCCACGGGTATTCGCTGCTTTAAATGTTAAAAAATAGGTGCAACCTCATGAGTGAAGGACATTTTCTACGCGTGTGAAATATGTTGCAGCTTGTAGGGCGCAATTTTCGGGCTCTCCCGAAGAAAACACTCTGTTAGAACTCACGCATGCCAGGCAAAACTCAAATGTAGCATTCGCCCTGTTTCTTGAAAAATGGCTGTGTGAAAAAAATCACAACATAGCTACGTTTTAACTTTAGATTCAATAAGATCTCAGCAAAACTGTAGGTCTTTTAGCTGAAAACAAAACTAGTCATCAAAGCATATTTTGATTAGTTTCAATGCATCTCTATCAGTGAAGCGAAGCACTGTTGAGATTTTTACATTGTTTTGCATGAATTTTGTCCTGCCGGGCCCATTCGTATCTGAAGGCTTTATCCTTTCCTCTTTTGCGTTCCAATCCAGAAGAACTTCCTATTAGCGTCCGTAAAATTGTGGTTGAAGTATATTCGAGGATGAGAATATTCCAGGAGGATGGATCTTAGGCTTCCCTTAGTGGATATTCAAGCTTCTCTTAATGGGGCTGAGGAGGAACGCATCCGGAGGAGGAATTGCTCCGGCTCTGGCCGGCAAACGTTGAACAGCCATCACATGGAAGATTAAAAGTCGGTCTCCAACCTTCCCGCCGGGTCAGTCATAATATCTGCATCTTTTTCATTCGACTTGAATGGAATCGCACGTATCGCCAAGTGCGGGAGGCGACTGGCTTGATCTGTGTCATCCTGGTAGGATTTGAGCGGTCTAATTTCTTTCGCTTGCTATGACACGACAGAACGCTATGTGCTCATTTTGGGTTGAAGTTCCTTTGATGACGTTGTTGTGAAATTTGAATGACTCCACAAACTCACAAAACAGTCGTATTCCGATGAAAATATATTCAGTGACTTGTGCATCTCACTCAGGCTAACTCTCAATATATCTACAGTCTGTATAAAAAATAAAAAGCAGAATATCGACCGTGGGGGGCCATTCGCGAAGAGAACCGGCTCAGTCATTTCACGAAAGAAGTAAGTCCTAGTTTTCATAGACTTCTGTGAGCTGTGCTGAGACGGCACTAGAGTTGGTTGGAGTGAATGAAATATCAAGGCTTTCTAAGTCAGCCTATGACTGCCTTCCGCGGCACGCAGGGGAGCGCCTTTTGTCTACCTTCGAAGCGCCCATTTCCTTAATTGCGCATTCAGAGATACCTGCATTTTTTTTCCTACGTGGTAGGCATTGGTGCAATCATCGCACCTAAGGTAGCGGTCGTCATTTGGCTTAGACTTGGAGCATAGAGCGCAGAGGGAGGTGATAGCCATAGTGGACTATATTAGACTATTTCCGTTGCGTAAAAACAAAAAAAGCATTACCACCAAGGTTATGAATAAACAAAAAGAAAGCAATATGTACAGATCTAGGCTCACCCGTGAAAACAAAAGGTATCGGTAGGAAAAGGCTGCGTTAATTTTGGGCTGATGGTGGTTCTTGAGCGATAGTGCTGCACTGTGGCACGTCAAGGAGGCTACTACAAATGACCTGACCTTGGCGAGGCTTCGAGGTACGTTGTGGTCTGGAGCTGAGCTGCACGACCCAGAGTTGAGACCGTACGAAGGCCGAGCAACTCAGCTTCAGACCACAACGCATCTCGAAGCCTCGCCGAGGTCGGGTCCTTTGAAGTAGCCTCGGCCAATCCCGTTCGCGATGCTCCACAAGGTCAACGAGGAGCTGCAGCGTATCGGAACGGGAGGGAGTCCTGCGTACCGTGAGGATGTCGGAATGGGCCGCGCCTATTGTTCCGGTCCTGAAGCGGAGCGGACAGATTCGCATCTGTGGGGATTTCAAGGTGACGGTAAATCCCGTGACTGTGCTCTGAGAAGTACCCGATTTCTCGGGTAGAAGACCTGTTTGCCAAGCTGAGTGGGGGCAAGAAGTTCAGCAAGCTGGACTTGAAGGATTCCTACCTACAAGTTGCGCTGGATGAAGAATCCTCAAAAATTGGTGACGATCAATACTCCTCGCGGTCTTTACCAATACACGCGCCTGCCATTCGGGGTGACCTCGGCACCATCGAAATTTCCAGCGTGAAATGGACAACCTGTTGCAGGACCTCAACCACGTCAGTCGTGTATTTCGACGACATCCTTGTGACTGGCGAGAGTGAACAAGATCACCTGCAGAACCTAGAAAAGTGTACTAAATCGTCTGCAGGAGGCTGGGCTGAAGCTTAAGCTAAACAAGTGCGCTTTCTGATTCCAAAGGTTGAATATTTGGGTCATGTCGTCACCTCGCGGGGTTTCCAACCAAACCCCGATAAAACGGGGGCTGTACTGAAAGCACCGAGGCCTACGGATGTCAAGGTATTGCAAAGCTATCTGGGACTAGTTTATTTTTACCGGCGGTTCCTGCCAAACTTGTCCAGTGTGCTGCAACCGTTGAATCGTCTCCTGGCGACAAAGACGCCATGGTCTTGGGGTGCTGAGCAAGAAGACGCTTTCCGTAAGAGCAAGCAGTTGCTGCTCTCCGCCGCGGTGCTGGTGCATTATGACACAAAGAAACCTGTTGTGCTGATCTGTGATGCATCACCGTACGGAGTTGGGGCTGAGCTAGCTCACCGTGAAAATTCAGGCGCTGAGCGGCCGATTCCGTTTGCTTCTCGAACTTCTCTCACCAGCTGAGCGCAACTACAGCCAGCTCGACAAGGAAGCCCTGGCCCTCATCTTTGGCGTGACCGAATTTCGGCAATAACTCTGAGGACGTGACTTTGAAGCTATCACAGATCACAAGCCTTTGCTGGGACTGCTTGCTGCGGACAAGCCTGTGGCCGAGACCTGTTCACCGCGTGTCCTGCGTTGGGCGCTGATGCTGTCTGCATACCGCTACAAGCTGCTAAGCTGCTATACAGGCCTGGTACAAGCATAGCGATGTGGCAAAGAAAAGGGCACAGAAAAAAATGTTGTTATCAAACGCGCTATGAATTACATCAGGAGCGTCTTCATGCAGAAGCTCTGTGCTTCTTCCTGCCACGAAGCCATACTAACTATGTTAAAGAATGTAAGAGCTATCAGTTAGAACTATACATTACAAGGAGCACATGTTTTTCAAGTATTTCCCTTACGCATGGCAGGATTGAAATAGGACAAAATCATTCGTGCTTATCTGCCGTTCCTGCCTTAAAATCGGTTTAACCAGCGCTGTTTTTAGATTTACAAGTATTACACGTACAACAAAAAACTATTATTATGCATACAAGGACCTTTTTGATAGCACCAAAGCTTCGACACTGATTGCCGAACACGGGTGTTACCAAATCCAGGCGCATTGTCTCTTCTTATACCAAAAAGAATGAAGTGCAATGTGCATAGGTTAAGAGACGGCAAAAACGCAGAGGCCGACCCTCTGAAGTTACCACTAAAATTGGCTGACACATCACCGTGGTCTCTTGCAGTACCTGACGAAGCCGAAAAAACTTGTTGAAATCATATACGACTGATTGCAAATCCATTCCAAAGTACCTACGTAGAGTGTCGATTATTGGCTGTTTCAATGCCCGCCCTCTGAATTCGTTAATAAGGCCCCATGTTTCTCGCGCATTTGACCTTGTTTCAAAACACTTTTTTTAAAAGAACGTCGCTTTGCTGACCTGATAAGCGTGTTTACTCTGTTTTTTGCACATGTGAATTCCGCCCTTAAACTTTTGTTATTTGGCGCACGGTGAGAACGCACCAAAAACTCCTTTGTCTTAACAGGCTACCATAATGTCATTATTGAACCAAGGCCTGTATGACATGAGCCTGAAAGTGACCTCTTTTTTGCATCAGTGTAAAATGACTGCCAAGTTTCAACAAAAGCAGGGTACAAACTACATGGCGCAACGAGACTGCAGTAACCCAGCCCAGTCGAACGCAGCGGACAACGCGTCAAATTTTACCATATGTGTAATTGTTACAGGCGCAGATTCTGTGCTTCTTTCTCCTGCTTGCCTGTCGGATGTTCTAGGTTTCAGCCAACAAAGTAATGGTCGTAGAGCTTTTCTGTAATGACTGCAGCTTTTACCACGACATGAGGAGCCCTAATATTAATGTGATAAATGCAAGACACTGCCAATCTCCCCGACGGAGGTTCTTCCCTTGTCGGGAGGCTAATAGTGCTTTCAATCTCATATTCGGCCAAAAGCGTTAAGTAATTCCAAACAGAGTTGGGCACAAATACTCAAAAATGTATTTGGAAATACAAATACTGAAATACATCAAAACAGTAGCTAAAATACTGATACTAAGATATATCTGTAAAAATGTATCGCGATACGTATTGGAAATACATTTTAAATAGAGGCAAAAAGTCTTTGGAAATACAAATACAGGAACACATTTTAGAGAGGGCAGAAATACAAATACAGAAATACTGATACTGCAATACATTTTTCAAATTTTTTGAGACGCCAACTGAGATGAAGATTAAAGTTTGAAGTGGAAGTTTTTGATCCCGAAATTACTTTCACGTAGGCTTGGCACTTTGCCTTGAAGACAGTGGTTTCGGACGACGAGAGTCTTCAATGGGCTCAAAAAAAACGTTTTATCAAGGACTGACCGCGGTCCTTCCCTGACATCCTGTCTGTCTGACGAGGGATGTGAAAAGGCTTCGACCTCTAAATAAATTCTATATTACCCTAATTCCCATCAAAATGTCACCATGCCCCTGTCCACTGAGGTCGCCCCTGCCAACATTAATCACATGACGTCATGGTGGAATCAACTGGTATTCTTTATCTGTAGGTATGGCCTTGAACATGAAGCTTTACCACGCTGCTGTATAAAAGGACAATACATACTTTCGTGTAAGTGACCTCGCTGAGGATCGTGCAGGCAGTGTCATTTGAAATGTTTGAGAATACTGGACCACATGAAGCATCCTGGAACACAAGTCTTATCTTCTGTTACGGTTGAAAAAAATGATACAGTTGCATGACCTGTTGGTGAAGGTCCTCCCTGCCGACCCTCCGCCACCGGCGCATGGATTGCAGTCTTCAAGTTCCGCCTAGCGTCATCCAAACAGAGACCCTCGTCGACTACGACCTGATATTGCCGGCACAGGTGCGAGCTTTCCGAGAAATAGCGCTCTTCCCTATTGAAAAATCCGGCAAAAACTTCCAGTGACATTCAGTGGAAACGGGTTAATTTCCACTCATTTTCACCAGAAACCAGCGTAGTTTACCAGTTTTTTGGTGGAAATATTACCGGCCGCCACTTTCAGTTACCAGATTCCGGTGTACGTTTTACCGGAGCCACTTTCGGTTAAAATCCGGCAGAAACTTCCCGTGACATTCAGTGGAAACGGGTTAATTTCCACTCATTTTCACCAGAAACCAGCGTCGTTTACCAGTCTGTGGTGGAAATATTACCGGAAGACACTTTCGCTGAAAGTTTTGCCAGAACCATTTTCGATTACCCGTCGCTGGAATCCTACCGGAAGCCACTCTCGTTTGCCGGACACCGAACTTCACTGGTAGCCGACGCAAGGCGGAACGGCTAAAGGCAAGGAAGCCAAGACGAGCAGGGGGACTGAGTTTGTAATGGTGGCCGCCAATGCAGTGGCATTCTCGTGAGTGCGTGTTTTAGCTCGAGACGACGTTGCAATCCTGCAAGAAGTGCGTGCAGCGAACTGTTTTGACGATCCAAAAAGGTGAGCAGCGATCAGCGGCAACTTGCTATTTGTGGCCGGCAAAAGTCGGAACCAGAGCAGTTACGAGACCACTCGGGCGGCATTCTCGTGAATGCGAGTTTTAGCTCGGGACCACGTCGCATCCCTCAAGAAGTGCGTGCTGCGAACTGTTTTGACGATCCAAAAAGGTGAGCAGAGATCACCGGAAACTTGCTATTTCGACAGACAAAAGTCGGGGCCAAAGCAGGTACAAGACCAGTCGGGCGGCGTTCACGTGACGGCGAGTTTTTTTGCTCGGGACGACGTTGCAACCCTCAAGAAGTGCGTGCAGCGAACTGTTTTGACGATCCAAAAAGGTGGGCACTTTCACCCGTTTTCATCCGAAACCAGTTTACCACCCTATTGAAAAATCCGGCAAAAACTTCCAGTGACATTCGGTGGAAACGGGTTAATTTCCACTCATTTTCACCAGAAACCAGCGTAGTTTACCAGTTTTTGGTGGAAATATTACCGGCCGCCACTTTCAGTTACCAGATTCCGGTGTACGTTTTACCGGAGCCACTCTCGGTTAAAATCCGGCAAAAACTTCCCGTGACATTCAGTGGAAACGGGTTAATTTCCACTCATTTTCACCAGAAACCAGCGTCGTTTACCAGTCTGTGGTGGAAATATTACCGGAAGATACTTTCGCTGAAAGTTTTGCCAGAACCATTTTCGATTACCCGTCGCTGGAATCCTACCGGAAGCCACTCTCGTTTGCCAGACACCGAACTTCACTGGTAGCCGACGAAAGGGGAACGGCTAAAGGCAAGGAAGCCAAGACGAGCAGGGGGACTAGCTGAGTTTGTAATGGTGGCCGCCAATGCAGTGGCATTCTCGTGAGTGCGTGTTTTAGCTCGAGACGACGTTGCAATCCTGCAAGAAGTGCGTGCAGCGAACTGTTTTGACGATCCAAAAAGGTGAGCAGCGATCACCGGCAACTTGCTATTTGCGACAGGCAAAAGTCGGGGCAGAGCAGGTACGAGACCACTCGGGCGGCATTCTCGTGAGTGCGAGTTTTAGCTCGGGACGACGTTGCAACCCTCAAGAAGTGCGTGCAGCGAACTGTTTTGACGATCCAAAAAGGTGGGCACTTTCACCCGTTTTCATTCGAAACCAGTTTACCTGCAGTCTGTGCGAGATTATTTGCCGGCAAACAGATTTTGCTGTAATTTCATCGGCATCGGGTTTCCAGATTTCGCTGGAATGTCACCGCCAGCCACTTTCGATTCCCAGACGACCCGGTTTTAATCTTACCCGAAACGGGTGACTCGCTTCCCTGTTTACCGAACTTCACTCAAAGCCGACACGAGGGGAGGGGAAGCCGAGGCGAGCCGGGGACTGGGCGTCCTTGGTGCCTCGCACCAAGGACGAGTCCCCACGCACCCTCTCTCCCTCGCATTGGGTCGTGGGGAAAATGCGAGAAGGTCGTTTTGCTGACTTTTTTTTTTTTTTAAGAAAACCGGCTTCTTTGTCCGTCAACGAGCAACGGCCGGCCAGGAACGAACGCTCAGTCTCGGATTCTCGTTCCATGTGTGCGACCTGTATCTTCCAGAGCAGCTGGGTGTGCAGATGAAAAGAAAATATCTTTCAGTGACCTGTTTCTTACGCCTCTTTGTCCGTCCGGCTTCAGAAGCATCCAGCGAGCGAAAAAGACTGTGCCCAAGATTTCTCAACGTCGGCGGATGTTCGTTTCGCGCGTTCGTGGTTTTCGCTAAGCGTGCTACTGACGCCGGGTGCACCCGCGGCGGCGGCATCAGGGACGACATCGTGCATTGTGTGCCCGGGATTTCTCAACGGCGGCGGATGTTCGTTCCGCGCGGTCGTGGTTTTCGCTAAGCGTGCTACTGACACCTGCTGCACCCGCGGCGACGACATCAGGGACGACATCGTGATCTGTGCCCGTGATTTCTCAACGGCGGCGGATGTTCGTTTCGCGCGTTCGTGGTTTTCGCTAAACGTGCTACTGAGATCATACGTGTGTGTGTCCGTGTGGTGCACCTGCGCGGTTTTATTACCGTACGTCTAGGAATTTACCCAGCGGCATTGTAAGTACCTTGAAAGATATCTTTTGCGACAAAGAACTCGGTTGTTCCTATTTGATCCGATTGCTTTTGTCTACAGCTGTGCAAATTGTTTCACTGGTATCGACCCGGTTAAATAGATACATAGAACCTTCAGGTCTCTGTGGACTAACCACTTTTATTGTTACCGAATCGTCCAGCATCTGGTAAACATGCACCAACCACGGTTCACAGGCTTCCTCCTAAATGGCTTCCGTTGACTTCCGAAAAAAGAAAGAAAAACACTATGAATTCCGGCCAATCTTCAACAGTTTGCCAGAGTCTTTGCTGAACATATCATCCTTTCGTGCGGTAAAACGGAATGTAAGAGAATGGTGCCTCACGCTCGCGCAATAATGATTATATACACTACTTAGTGCGTATTCGTTGCCCGACATTCCTACGTTATTGTTGTTTGTTTGTTTTGTTTCTCTAGTGTTCACTGTGTCACGGTATTTTATTGGCTGCCTGGTCTCACATACAAGCATCTTTGCTTGCTGGGCCAGCACGCACACATGTATTTTTCGAAGATAATAAAGATATTATTATATGGTGATCTTCTGGTAAATTGTGGCTTTACTGGAAGCGAAAAGAGTCCCATAATCCAGTAAAATAGATGTTTACTGGAAATAAAACTTCCGGTAGAAATCCGGTGACATTTCGGGTAAAAAGCCGGTAACATTCCTGTAAACCAACCGGTGACATTCCAGTAAAAAATCCGGCGACATTCCGGTAATCTACGGCTTTACTGGAAGTGAAAACAGTCCCATAATCCAGTAAAATAGACTTTTACTGGAAATGACATTCCGGTAAAAAATATTTTTCAATAGGGCAGTTCTCTGCTAGATTATTTGCCGGCAAACAGATTTCACTGTATTTCACCGGCATCGGTTTCCAGATTTCGCTGGAATGTCACAGGCAGCCACTTTCGTTTCTCAGACGACCCGGTTTTAATCTTACCCGAAACGGGTGACTCGCTTCCTGTTTACCGTAACTTCACTCAAAGCCGACGCGAGGGAAAAGGAAGCCGAGGCGAGCCGGTGAACTGGGCGTCCTTGGTGCCTCGCACCAAGGACGAATCCCCACGCACCCTCTCTCCCTCGCATTTGGTTCGTGGGAAAATGCGAGAAGGTCGTTTTGCTCACTTTTTTTAATGAAAACTGTTATCTTTTTTGTCCGTCAACGAGGAACGGTTGGCCAGGAACGAACGCTCAATCTCGGATTCTCGTTCCATGTGTGCGTGCCTGTATCTTCAAGAGCAGCTGGAGTGCAGATGAAACAGAAAATATCTTTCAGTGACCTGTTTCTTACGCCTCTTTGCCAGTCCGGCTTGAGAAGCATCCAGCGAGCGAAAAAGACTGCCCAAGATTTCGCAACGTCGGCGGATGTTCGTTTCGCGCGTTCGTGGTTTTCGCTAAGCGTGCTACTGACGGCTGGTGCACCCGCAGTGACGGCATCAGGACGACATCGTGCGTGTGCCTGGATTTCAATGGTGGCGGATGTTTGTTCCGCGCGGTCATGGTTTTCGCTAAGCGTGCTACTGACAGGTATATGTCCACCTGGTGCACCCGCGGCGAGACATCAGGGACGACATCGTGATCTGTGCCCTGATTTCTCAATGGCGGCGGATGTTCGTTCCGGGCGTTCGTGGTTTTCGCTAAATGTGCTACTGAGAGTATACCTGTGTGTATCCGCGTGGTGCACCTGCACGGTTTCTTTACCGCACGTCTAGGAATTTACCCAGCGGCATTGTGAGTACCTTGAAATATATCTTTTGCGACAAATAACTCGGTTGTTCCTATTTGGTCTGATTGCCTGGCTTACAGTGTGTAGATTGTTTCACTGGTACCGACCCGGTTAAATAAATACATAGAACCTTCAGGTCTATATGGACTAACCACTTTAATTGTCTCCGAATCGTCCAGCATCTGGTAAACATACACCAACCACGGTTCACAGGCTTCCTCCTGAAGTGCTTTCCGTTCACTCCCGAAAAAATAATGAAAAAACACGGTAAATTTCGGCCAATCTTCAACAGTTCGGCAGGGTCTTTGCTGAACTTATCATCCCTTCGTGTGGTAAAACGAAACGTAAGAGAATTGTGCCTCACAATCGCGCAATAATAATTATATAATTACTTGGTGCGTGTTCGTTGCCATATTGTCACGAATAACGAAGTGACAAAACAAAGGAATAACTGAGAAAACTGAAACGTTTAATGGGGCGAACTTGTGCCCAAAAATAAAAGGAAAAAGAAAGATAACAACAGAGCGTCGCGGGCGTCGAAAGCGGCGAAGCAGCAGGATCGAACGCTGAGGCGAAACTGACCCCGGCTGGTTACGCGGAGCCCCTTTTGTGCACGCGTGGGCTTCTGGAACATTCGGCCGGGAACATTCGGCGCGCAGAACATTCTAACCTAGAACGAGCAACACGGTTCTCGAAATTACCAGAAATCTAAATTGGAAGAATAAATAAAAGACGCGGCGCTCCCAGGGATCGAACCCTGGGCTTTCTGCGTGGAAGGCACGCGCGATAACCGTTAGGCCACGAGCGCGCTGCCTACTTAGTCAGCTGCGCTCGCGGCATTATTCCCCCCTTTTAAAAAGTGCATCGTCCCGATGCAGCACAAAGGTAAAACACAAATACACAATAAAAAGATAGCAGGGTCGCGAGCCACAGTTCACAGTTCACTCTTTGACGAGAGTCCAAAGTTCTACCGTTCGTAATACGGCTTGAGCCGGACGACGTGCACCACCTCGGGTCGTGGCTGGCGTCTTGCAGATGGGCGCGTTCCGTCGGGTAGAACTTCGTAGTTCAGATCGCCGAGGCGTCGGATGATTTTGTAGGGTCCGAAGTAGCGCTTGAGAAGCTTCTCGCTGAGACCGCGGCGCCGTATCGGTGTCCACACCCATACCCGGTCCCCGGGTTGGAAGTGGACGTCCCTGCGACGAAGGTTATACCGGCGTGCGTCGACTCGCTGTTGCTCTTGGATCTTGATTCTTGCCAGTTGACGAGCTTCCTCCGCGCGTTGAGAGATCAGTTGAGCGTCGTCGTTGCCATCGTCGGTTGGCACGTGAGGCAGCATGGCGTCCAGCATTGTGGTAACCGTCCGGCCATGTACCAGTTGGAACGGCGTCATTCCTGTGGTTTCTTGTACCGCTGTGTTGTACGCAAATGTAACGTACGGCAACACCTCGTCCCACGTCTTGTGCTCCACGTCGACGTACATGGAGATCATGTCTGCGATGGTCTTATTGAGCCGCTCTGTTAGCCCGTTGGTCTGCGGGTGATAAGCGGTGGTTCGTCGATGGCTGGTGTGACTGAGCCGAAGTACCTCTTGAGTCAGCTGTGCCAGGAAAGATGACCCTCGATCTGTGATCAGCACTTCAGGTGCGCCGTGTCGAAGGACAATGGACTCGACGAAAAACTTGGCGACTTCCACCGCCGTTCCCGATGGAAGGGCTTTCGTCTCGGCGTATCGTGTAAGATAATCGGTCGCGACGATAATCCACCGGTTCCCTTGCGTCGATGTTGGGAACGGCCCAAGCAAATCCATTCCGACCTGCTGGAAGGGCGTAGTCGGGGCAGATATCGGCTGCAAGAGTCCTGCTGGCTTTGTCGGAGGCTTCTTACGTCGTTGGCACTCATGGCACGACCGTGTGTACAGATGGACGGTTTTCGGGAGTCTTGGCCAGTAGTACTTGTCACGAATCCGGGCGAGCGTCCTGGTGTAGCCAAGGTGTCCAGCCGTCGGGTCGTCGTGGCATGCTTGAAAGATTTCTTCTCGCAGGCTGGCAGGCACAACCAGCAGCCAGGCAGGGTTGCTGGTTCCGAAGTTCTTCTTGAAGAGCACACCTCGCCGCAGGACGAAGCTTGACAAGTCTCGGGCCAGGACTCGCGGAACGGAACTTCCTTGACCTTCGAGGTGGTCGATCACGGCGCGAAGCTCCGGGTCGGCTCGTTGAAGCGCTCCCATGTCGGTATCTGTAACTGCTCCGAGAAAACGAGCGTCATCGTCGTCGTCGGTGCTGTCAGGAGGAGATTCGACTGGGGCCCTAGACAAGCAGTCGGCGTCATTATGCTTGCGGCCAGACTTGTGCACAATGGTTACGTCGAATTCTTGCAGTCGCAGACTCCAGCGAGCGAGGCGCCCTGACGGGTCCTTGAGGTTTGCGAGCCAGCAGAGGGCGTGGTGGTCTGTGACCACGCGGAACGGGATACCGTACAAGTACGGACGGAACTTGGTTATCGCCCAGACGACAGCAAGACATTCTTTGTCGGTCGTTGAATAATTTTGTTCTGCCTTAGACAGCGCCCGGCTTGCGTAAGCAATTACTCTCTCTGCCCCTTCTTGTCGCTGAACGAGCACCGCACCGAGACCGGTATTGCTGGCGTCCGTGTGTATTTCTGTCTCCGCCGACTGATCAAAATGTCCGAGGATAGGGGGCGACTGCAGCCTTCGCTTGAGTTCGTCGAACGCTTGTTCTTGCTCTTCTCCCCACTGGAACTGCACGTCGTCCTTCGTCAGATGCGTCAGCGGTGAAGAAATCTGTGCAAAGTCACGCACGAAACGTCTGTAGTAGGCGCACAGCCCAAGGAATCTTCGGACGGCCTTCTTGTCCGATGGCTTGGGGAATTCGGCGACAGCGGACGTCTTTGCAGGATCAGGGCTTACACCCTGAGCACTCACGACGTGGCCCAAGAATTTCAGCTCTCCATAGGCGAACCGGCACTTCGAAGGCTTGAGTGTCAGCCCAGCAGATTTGAAGGCCTGTAGCACGGCTCGCAGTCGTCTGAGGTGCTCGTCGAATTCGGTTGCGAACACGACAACGTCGTCGAGGTAGACGAGACAGCTCTGCCATTTCAAGCCGGAAAGGACGGTGTCCATAACACGCTGGAAGGTTGCCGGCGCTGTGCACAGCCCGAACGGCATCACTTTAAATTCATACAGTCCATCCGGTGTGACGAATGCCGTCTTCTCACGATCTCGTTCGTCCACCTCAATCTGCCAGTACCCGCTCTTCAAGTCCATCGACGAAAAGTATCGGGCGTGGCGCAGCCGGTCCAGGGTGTCGTCGATGCGGGGCAGCGGATAGACGTCCTTCTTTGTTACTGCATTCAGCCGGCGGTAGTCCACGCAGAACCTCAGGGTTCCGTCTTTTTTCTTCACTAGGACTACTGGGGAAGCCCACGGACTGTTTGAGGGCTGGACGATGTCGTCACCAAGCATTTCCTCAACTTGCTTCTGGATAACTTCCCTTTCTTTCACGGAGACTCGGTACGGTGGCCGATGCACAGGGAGAGCGTCGTCATCTGTGATTATTCGATGTTTCGCAACCGTCGTTTGGCGCACCTTCGACGACGTGGAGAAGCACTCACTGAACTCGGCGAGAAGGTCACTGAGTTGTCGTCGTTGTGGGGCTGGGAGGGACGGGTCGATGTCGAGCTCTGACGGAGTGGTTCTCTTGTGCTGCGTCGGAGAGGCGTCTTCTGAGATCACGGCGATCGCGGCTGAGTCCGGAATTTCCTCGACGAAGCCCACAGCTGTACCCTTTGTAAGGTGCTGCGACTCTTGCCGGAAGTTGGTGACAAGGGCTACGGTACGCCCGTTCTGGATCTCGGTTACGCCTCTTGCAATGCCAATCCCTCGTCCAACGAGAAGCTGGACGCTTCCTTCCATCAGTGCTACACCGCAGGTGGCTTCTTCGGTCCCGACGGATACAAAGACACTCGACAGCGGCGGCAGGTTTACATGGCTGGCAAGGACTCGCACTGCAGCTAACGTCGCTTTGGGATGTTCTGCCGATGGGACAGGTTTCCGAAGCGTTAGCTTGTTCTCCGCAAGGTCGATGATGGCGCCGTATTCACACAAGAAGTCCATTCCGAGAATGACGTCCCTCGAACAGTCTTGCAGAATGACGAACTTCACCGGGCAGGTTTCGCCATGGATCTCAACGCGCGCAGTGCACCTGCCGACAGGTGTGATGAGATGTCCGCCGGCGGTTCGTATCTGCGGTCCGTCCCACGACGTCGTAACTTTCCGAAGGCGGCGAGAGAGTCTCCCACTCAAAACGGAGTAGTCTGCTCCTGTGTCGACGAGTGCTGTCGCGTCGTGGCCGTCGATGATAACGTTGAGGTTATTCGACACTCTTGCAGAAACGTCGTTTCGGGGCGCTGCGGCGTTAGAGTGGGAGTGCTCCGACGATCTTGGAGGATCTTGGCATCGTTCGTCTTCGGCAACACCACCTCCCGGCATTGCCGCGCCTAGTTTTCCCGACGGGAGGCGATAGGTGACAGGCTGTCTCGGCGAGATCGACGGAAGGGCGATGGCGAGCGTCGGGGAGACGGTGAGCGGAATCCTCGGGGAGTCGACTCAGGAGAGGAAGAGCGGCGGAGGTAGTTCTCGATGTCCCGAGGTCGCTCTCCGAGACGTGGTCGAGGGTCGTTGGGTGCAAACCCTCGTAGGCCCAGCTGGCGGTAAGGGCATCGTCGGTAGATATGGTCGGCTTCCCCGCAGTGGTAGCACAACGGGCGTCGGTCGGCCGTCCTCCACACGTCGGTCTTCCTTGGCGCAACTTGTTCTGGACGAACGTGCGCCCGATCTTCCTGGCGTCGGGTTTGCTGCGGCTCTGGAGGCACACGTCGGGGAGGCGCCATGTACGGACGCGGGGCTGGTGGTGCTCGGCGGACCATTGCGGCGTAGCTTAACGTCGGCTCCTCCGGTGTCACCGTGTTGATGGGCACTTCAGGGTGGACCGCCCGTTGTACTTCCTCGCGCACAGCCTCGGCGATGGAGAGTGTCGCTGGACGACTTGCGGCTGGCAGCAACTGGCGGAGTTCCTCCCGGACGACCTCCCGGATAATTGCGCGGATGTCCGTACCAGGAGCGTTCTCGCCGCCAAGCAGCGTGGTTGCAGCGACACTTGGATGTCGCTGGTAGTGGGAAGCGCGCGCTTGGAGGGCGCGCTCGATGTTGGTCGCCTCCGTGACGAAGGCTTCGACGGTGGTCGGCGGGTTGCGGACGAGGCCTCCGAAGATGTCATCCCTTACCCCGCGCATGAGGACCCGCAGCTTCTTGTCGTCTGTGGCTCGTGGGTCGGCACGGGCGCTCAGGCGGAGGACATCTTCGACGAAGCTTGTGACGCTTTCGTCGGGGCCCTGCGTTCGAATTCGGAGGAGATCTTCTGCCTTCTCCCGTCGGTGTAGGGTGGCGAACGTCCGCTGCAACTCGGCCACACAGATGTCCCACGACGTAAGCGAAGCCTCGTGATTCTCGAACCAATGCCTCGCAGTACCCTCCAGCGAAAAGTAGAGGTTCTGGAGGCACTGCTCCGCTGTCCATCCGTTGTGGCGCGCCACACGCTCGTAGTGCTTGATCCAGTCTTCGACATCCTCGTGGATCTCGCCGTGGAAGGGAGTCGGCGTACGGGGAGCGGCGGGCAGGTAGACGACGGCAGGAGCGGCGGGCGTCGGCGACTGGTCGGCCATCGTCGGCCTCGTTGGCTGCTTGGTCCTGGGCGGCAGAGGTCCGAATTCCGGTTGTAGGCCTTGGGTGCGACGACTGAACCGGATCTCGGTAGTGCCTTCGTCGCTTCTTCGTGGGCTTGGCGTCGGACTTGCACTGCGGGCCCTCGGAGGGGTACGCGGCAGGGGCATGCGGTACCCCGCACCTCCACCAAAATGTCACGAATAACGAAGTGACAAAACAAAGGAATAACTGAGGAAACTGAAACGTTTAATGGGGCGAACTTGTGCCCAAAAATAAAAGGAAAAAGAAAGATAACAACAGAGCGTCGCGGGCGTCGAAAGCGGCGAAGCAGCAGGATCGAACGCTGAGGCGAAACTGACCCCGGCTGGTTACGCGGAGCCCGTTTTGTGCACGCGTGGGCTTCTGGAACATTCGGCCGGGAACATTCGGCGCGCAGAACATTCTAACCTAGAACGAGCAACACGGTTCTCGAAATTACCAGAAATCTAAATTGGAAGAATAAATAAAAGACGCGGCGCTCCCAGGGATCGAACCCTGGGCTTTCTGCGTGGAAGGCACGCGCGATAACCGTTAGGCCACGAGCGCGCTGCCTACTTAGTCAGCTGCGCTCGCGGCAATATTCCTACATTATTGTTGTTTCTTTGTTTTGTTTCTTCAGTTTTCACTGTGTCACGGTATTTTGTTGGCTGCCTGGTCTCACATACAAGCATCTTTACCTTCGTGGGCCAGCACGCACACATGTATTTTGTCAAAAATAACAAAGATATTATTAATATTATCTGGTGATCTTCTGGTAAATTCTGGCTTTACTTCAAGTGAATAGAGTCCCATAATCGAGCCAAATAGAGTTTTACTGGAAATAGGCTTCCGGTAAATGTCCGGTGACATTCTGGTAAAAGATCTGGCAACATTTGGGTAAAAAACCCGTAACATTCCTATAAAACAACCGGTAACATTCCACTAAAAGTCCGTTGACATTCCGGTAAACTACGGCTTTACTGGAAGTGAAAAGAGTCCCATAATCCAGTAAAATAGACTTTTACTGGAAATGAGATTCCGGTAAAAACAATTTTCAATAGGGTAGTTCTTATAAGCGTACGCACTCGTGCAAAATGTTTCGAAATGTCTCGGCATTTTTCTCGTTTTTCACTTGGGTACTGAATAAGGGAGCAAAAAACGAGCATCGTAAATGCTCAAATATCGAGAGGACAATATCTACAGACATGCGGTGGCATGGTTCAACGAAGCCGAGGGTTAACTTATCCAGGGCGGTGTGCGACTTAAACTGACGTCTGTAACGAGCTTCACGCTGCTGTAATTACTCCACCTCGATCTTCTATGATGCTTGTCCATGTAAAGACAAACAGGGGAGTGGCTCAGGTAGATAACAGGCTGAACAGATTAGTGACGTTTGTACAAAATTCGACTCCAGCACCCCCACACCTGTCCTGAAGCCATGGGTAATTTGTCTTAAAGTGCTGAAATGAAAGTGAGCTAGGCGGAAGTGTGTGCTTATAACTGGGAAGCGATCATCGCTCGATTTATGGCATGGATTATGCAAGATACAGCTCCAAAGCGACGAGTCTAATGCGAAAGGATTGAAATGCTTCTTATGTTCATGCGAAACAGACTAGAGGCCTATAAAAGCTGTGAGAGTACACGTGGGTGCCACAATCTGAACAGGTGTCGGGACACCTTACTGAAGTTTGATGTCAAGACAATTTAAATTTCTACTACTCGTCTTCCTGATCCTTAAAATTGAATTTCCTAATTGGCTAGAACAAGGTGCCATGCATCACAGGTAACTTTACCTAGAGTAACATCGCAGTCCTGCGGATCATGCACGGGTAGATTTTCTTCAACATCGCGGAGAAATCAAAAGCCGACACATCAGCATTTCTAGCCCACTATGCAGAACCATGCAATGAGCACTCCTCTCCCTCCTGCCCGCCCTGTCAATGGTGTTAAGGAAACAGAAACAAAACCTTTGCACTTATTTCTTTTTTACATGTGGTCTACGTTGTGCACGAATCCCAATACACTCGTCTAGTCTAGTGTTTCTGTGCTACCGGCAAAAAATAAAAAATAAAACGAGTTAACGAGTGAAACGTATCGTCTTGTGGCGGTCTCGTGAAACGCCGTTCGAATGCCGCAACGTAATGATTTTTTAAGAAGCCGCTCCATTTCGCAGCAGTATGACTCACCAATAAAATTACTCTGTCCTCACTGTGACATTCCCAAGAACGCTAACGAGGTTACTACATTGCATATGTTACAGCGTCGACAGCTCGTTTGCAACAGTAATTCAACACCATCAAGATCGCCGTTTTCTCGCAGAATAGAGGTAAAAGCTTGGTCAGAGGATAGGTGTTCTTTTTCCCACCAGCCATACCTTACACCACCCCTGTCCCTCACCCAGAATGCGCTGTGAATAACCTGTCCAAATATAAAACCTAGTAAATGGTCGCAATTGCTGCGTACTGACCGGTATTTTTACTTGCAGGTTCCTTCGAGCTACTAATTCTGCGGTGTAAAACTAACTCGGTGAACCGAAGGCTACTGGCACATAAAATATCGGCATGGCCGCGAATGACGTTACGAGCAAGCTATGTATAATTGACAGGTCGTACTGTCCTCGGATATTACTACTAGGCGACATTGTACAACCTTGACGCCACAAAGCGGCAACACTCTAAACTGCAGCAGCCCTGGCCACGAAGAAATTTTCGACTTCCGCAGCGCAACAGGCATTGCGCTTTCCGCTGGCCGACTTGGAAGATAGAGGTAGAGGTCACGTCATTTCTTTTCTGTACCCCTTCAATGCGACTGAATCGGGAAAATAGCACCAAGGTCAATGTTTGTCATTCAGTATTGTCGCCATTTTTGTTCATAGAATGAGCAGTCTTTCCTTGATCTCCACGTTCTTAATACCCTGATCTGACTTCGCTCCTTACGGGTTGCTTTGTAGAGAAATTTTTTTGAATAGCGAGGTTTCGTTATTCAGATACCAGCCAAACGACTGTGTATCTTGGCATCGCCACCACATGCGGCGCTGGTGCTTGGTCGCATCGAAAATTATTTTCTGTCTTCAAGTAGACAATGGCAACAATAATATTCTAAGTGATCTGCGGAGAGAAGCATGATTAATAGGTGGATTTTTGCACAGCGCCAACAACCGTTATCATGAAGAGGTACGCTTTCAGTACGGTGTTGCTCCATAGCAATCAGGGTGTGACTTGTTTAAAACGATCATTTCCAAGCTTCGAAGATTTGAATGGAGCGAAATGGCGATTTTCATGGAAACTTGAACCTATAATATCAAATATAGAGCAATCTGTACTTTTAAAACTAGTTGCACAAATACGCGAATACTGCCATATTTAGATATGTTGTCATGACCATAAAATTAAAATCGGAGACACCTCAATTGCGTACAGCCATGGCTTTGTGAGGTTTGTAAACTAAGTATTTTTATTTTTGAAATTGCCTCAAAATTGTTCTCAAAAAAGTCAAAATGGTCACATTTATTAATTAAAAAAGAAAAAAAAAACTATCCAGCACACTCAAAGAAAATGTATAGGGGCAGTTGACCTTTACTATATCTTCCTAATGAACCTCCTATAGAATCAATACTTTTGTGTCATGTAAGTCAGGATTGTGTAGCCAGTTTTCCTCTTTGAGGTACGAGTGGATTAGTCCTTTTCAAGCCGGAAGAGCTGAGAACAGTAAGGGAACCTGAAAAGAAGAGGAAAGATATGTGCCGTAAAGAAGCGAACTAGGTTACGTTAATTGTACGAAGCGACGAAGCACTTAAAGCAAAGCAATATCTGTACACGTTGATCTAAACAAGGAATCAGTTACTATCGCGCTTGGTAAAAGTGTTTAATTGTATTACTTGATTAATCGAGACGAAAAGTATATGGCCACTACTTGAAAATGTAACCGTTGCTTTTTGGGATTCATTTTTCAAAATGGCATATTTTTTTGTCGGGCTGAAAACGTGTCTTTCGAAATGTCCATTGGTGTCTTAAAATCACCAAACAGCTAACCTCTAATATTCTTAATGCGCCATATTTAGTAAACCATCCTTTTGTTGTAGACTTGATTTCGAGGATTCCTTCGCAGAAAACTTGAGCAACTAAAGGGCGCCATTTTTAAGGAGAGGGGAAAATAGTAACAGACACGGAGTAACTTTAGTACTTCCAAAAGCATTATCATTATTCTTTTCATCGCATCTTAATAAGTCTATTCAAAACCAATACAAACCTACCCCAAAAGAATTTGAATACAAGTATTATGATTACTTGTAATGAGTCCGGTAAAAGTATGAACCAAGCATAGGTCAAGTCGCGTAAAACATCCTGGTAAATTTAGCGAGCGAACTGCATTTACGTGTAAATCACGGTTCGTTAAATACTCCGGTATATCTGGCAAGAAAATATTGTTGGTGTATAGGTCACATGACGCTAGGTTTTGCAACGCCATTTCCACATTTAAATATTTCCAAACATTCACGGATAAACGTACAACATTTTGGGGATCTAGGGAAA
This sequence comes from Ixodes ricinus, assembly GCA_037355805.1. NCBI lineage: Eukaryota > Metazoa > Arthropoda > Arachnida > Ixodida > Ixodidae > Ixodes > Ixodes ricinus. Next base: position 26,310 of record JAZHYW010004085.1, read on the forward strand.
AAAACGTTTTTTTTCCCTAGATCCCAGGATCCCAGGGCGGTCGATTAAGACAACTTGCCTCTTTAATAAACAATTAAGAGGGGACTATCTGTTTGAGCATATAAATATTTTGTTTTTATTGAAACCCTTATCTCAGGTTTTGTCTCCATGTACACATGTCGGAGCATCACATGACAATACGACTTGAGACAGTTATATCACGTAATATGGCCACCTCGCATCACATCACATCACGTAAATCCGCAACATGAAACTCTGACGTCAATTTCACCGTTAAATTTGACGGGAAAATGTATGTCTCGTTATTTGACGTCACATGCCGTCAGTGTCGAAGGGAGAGCTTATGACCTGAGCTCTCGTGACACTACCGCTTCACAACATCACGCCAATTATAGCCGCTAAATGTCGCAGGAAATTAGTGTCAAAATACATTCCGTCAGACGTCAGGTCCCGTACCACAGTGCCGTCACGTCACTTAACAATGGTATCTGACCTCACGTCACCTGATGCCAATTTTTCTGCGAAATTTGCTGGTTAACTAAAATAAACGCGGTGTTTTTAATTCACATGCTCCATCCCTCCGCAATGACTCCTTAGCCTTTTCTAAACAAATCTAAACAACTGCATCTCAAATTCGCTAATCCATGAACTAGGTAGTTTAGACATAATTGCTCGTAACTTTCCAATCGACAATAAACCCACCTTACGTTCCAAGGAGAAGGATATTGCGCAAAATGATATAGCACGTTGCACGAAAAACGCATCCACGAGAAAGAGCTACTCACATTATATATAGAAAAACAATCCAACCGCTTTTACTTTGTCGGCATTTGTTTTCAAATTGTATATAAAAAAACTACCCAGGAGGCTGAGGTAGAACGGGTTAACAGTTCAGTTCAAATGAAAATGAAAATTATTAATACATTTTGACATTCAAAGTATGTCGCCTTGGAAAGCCTAAACATAAATCGGCATGCGAGAACTGGCCCCACCGTACTCACCTGTTGTTGTTGTAGTGGTCATGCTTGTCAAAGATATTGCGGTTCCCGGTGTTATATGTCATGATGAGCTAACTGTTGTCATAGGGGATGTTGATGACATTGTGGTTGTCATCGGTATTTGTGTTGATGACGTGATTGTGATTCGAATGGTTGATGGGCTTGCGGCTGTCGTTTGTCCTAGTGTGGGCGATCTGCCTGTTGTCATTGCGCTGATTGATGGCCTTGAGGTTTCCATCGTTAGTTGTGTTGATGATCTGACTGTTGCCATTGGACTGGTTGATGGGCGTGCGGTTGTCGTTTGTCCTAGTGTGGGCGATCCGCCTGTTGTCATTGCGCTGGATGATGGCCCTGAGGTTTTCTCCGTTATTTGTGTTGATGATCTGACCGTTGTCATTCGAATTGTTGATGGGCTTGTGGTTGTCGTTTGTCTTTGTGTGGGCGATCTGGCTGTTGTCATTGCGCTGGTTGATGGCCTTGAGGTATTCATTGTTATTTCTGTTGATGATCTGACCATTGTCATTCCAATGGTTGATGGGCTTGCTGTTGTCGATTGTGTTTGTAAGGGCGATCTGCCTGTTGTCATTGCGCTGGTTGATGTCCTTGAGGTTTCCATCGGTATTTGTGTTGATGATCTGACCGTTGTCATTCGAATGTTTGATGAGTTAGATGTTGTCGTTGCTGTTTTTGTTGGCAATCTGCCTGTTGTCCTCGGCGATGCAGCTGGTGGGAATTCTATATAACTGACCGGGTGCTCGGTGCCTGGATCATCGGTTGTCGTGTCTGTTGCGTTTTCAATTTTATATCCTGTCAAGAGAGCCGTTTGTGCTTCTTTTAGTGTTGCACACTAGAATATCCTACGCTTTATAAAAATAAGTTTGAAAACTATTTTGTTAATGTTTCGACGTTCAGCGCGGATCGTTGAAGGCGTTAAACCCCGTAATATATTTATAAGTACGATAACAGTTAGCTATAATAAATCATCTTCTTTAGCCTTTGGTGAATTAATTATGTGTAACTAACGCACCCACCCCCTACACCCACACCCTTCCATTACCACCAATGTGTTCATGTAAATGTATAAACTATATTCAACTGAAACTACATATATGTGTTCCCTAACTTCGTCCAGTCTATTTTTGCCATGTCTAATTCCATCGATAAATCGCCGAAGAGCATAGAAATCGTCTATATACGTTAAAATATCGTAACAAGGGAAAACCGGTTCTACCTATATTACCTGTTTTGTTCTCACGCCCGCTAATATATATATATATATATATATATATATATATATATATATGTGTGTGTGTGTGTGTGTTCTTCACGAAGATGAAGGAAACGAAGACGGGCAATCAGGCAGAGAAAGAGAAGAAGACGTGCCCGATCTCCCGATCCCTCAAGGTCGAAGCATCCACCTCATCTTTCTCCTGCAACCCTCCTTAATCTTCTGTAAATAAACCATCTTTCACCGTAACATTCTTTGGTGGAGGTGCGGATCGGCCCCCGACCTGGAGACACGAAGCAGACGTCGCCAACCTCCGACCGACATGACTTCCAGTTCCGAAACACCACCCGAAGGCGCTCCAGCTCCGCCGCAGCCTTCACTGGTTATCGCCAAACCGCGAGATCCTGGCCTTTTCACCGGCACCGGAGACCAGGAGGTTGAGGACTGGATCGACCTCTATGAAAGAGTCAGTATCCACAACCGCTGGGATGGCACTATCATGCTGGCGAATGTTATATTCTACTTGCGTGATACTGCCAGAACATGGTTTGAAACACATGAAGAGGAACTAACGTCGTGGGACCTCTGCAAAGCCAAGCTTCAGGACCTCTTCGGACGTCCAACCGGTCGCAAGCTTTCGGCCAAGCGAAAGCTGGCATCCAGGGTCCAAACATCGACCGAATCATATGTGACCTACATCCAAGACGTCCTATCTCTGTGCAGGAAAGCTAACCCCGAAATGCCAGAAATTGAACGGATGGAACACATCCTCAAAGGCATCGCAGATGATGCCTTTCAGCTACTCGTCATTAAGGATTGCTCGACTGTCGACGACGTCCTGAAAGAGTGCCGCAGGTTCGAAGCTGCGAAGACTCGCAGGATAGCGCACAAATTCAGCCGTTTGCCAAACACCCCGGCAACATCATCTTGTGAAGACTCTGATACTAACACAGAGCGCATCACGAAAATTGTCCGCCGAGAACTGGAGGCGATGATGCCCGCTGACGGTGTTTCCCGGTCTCTCCACTCATCGACTAACGAGTTATCTGTCGCCGCCGTTAAAACTGTCGTTCAGCAAGAAATGGAGAAGTTCTGCGGCTTGCCGCGTCCAAGTCTTCGACCATCATTTGATCAACAGGCACATACGCCCGAATGCTGCGCCTGTGAATCTTCAACTGCGACGCCATCCTTCAGATCATACCACCGACGTGATCCCGCCACGTGGAGGACCCCCGACAACCGGCCCATTTGTTTTACTTGCGGTATGGCTGGTCACGTCGCCCGCTACTGCCGAAATCGCTGGAACAACCGACAACCAAACAACCGGACGTTTCTACCCACCAATGACGGTCGTTATTACAAAAGAAGCTTCGCTTCTCCCTCTGATGGCCTCCCAAGTGAAGATGCAACATTCTATCGCTCATCGCGGAACCCTCGCCCTCAGTCGCCGCGTCGCCGCCAATCATTGTCCCCACTCGTTCGCCGCCCCGTTTCGCCGTCCCATGATCTTCGATCCTCGGAAAACTGAACCATGCAGCTTTAGGAGGTGAGGCTGCATCACAGTTTATAGCCGCAAATCCTCTACACAATATCGTTGCTACATCTCATAATCGACTCATGGTTCATATTGACGGTATTAGCGCATTAGCCCTTGTCGATACCGGAGCCGCAATTTCCATAATGCGCGAAGACCTCCGACGACGCTTACGAAAAGTACTGACGCCACCTGACACGAAAACGCTCCGCGGTGCAGATGGCGGCATTATCTCACCTCATGGCATGTGCGGCGCTCGCATAATTGTTAACAACAAGACTACCTTCATCCTTTTTACAGTCCTTATAACCTGTCCATACGAGATCATTCTCGGCTGGGACTTTCTCTCCTCACATTCGGCCCTCATCGACTGTGCCAAAGGCGAGATTGAGCTCGATACCAGTGAGTCCTGCGATGTTTTTGACTCAGTTGTGTCCAGATTATGCTGTCTTGAGACATCACGCATTCCTCCTTTGTCTGCTGCCGCCATAAATGTCACAACGACCCACTCGATCCAAGACGGTGACTACATTATCACACCGAATATGAACATCTTGCTTGAAAGGCAACTTGCACTACCACACTGCGTCGCAACTATCCAAAGTGGTGCCACGGATTTATGGGTAGTCAATATTGGTCAGAGTCATCAAATATTACCGAAAGGTATGACTATTGCGCGAAGTTTCCCTACAATCAATTGTGTCGTCGCCGCCATTTCCGAGGAACAATCAGAAAGCACCGTCGCTACGCAACTATCGAGCCCTGCCGTCGCCAACATTACAACTATGATTGATCCGACATTGGACGAGGATAAGATCCATCAACTTCACGACCTGCTTTCTAAGTACCACACCATCTTTGACTTTCCAAGTCGTCCTCTTGGCCAGACAAATGCAGTTACTCACCGAATCGACACCGGTACTGAACCTCCAATCCACCACCGTCCTTACCGAGTATCACCGAGCGAACGTCGCGCTATCCAACATGAAGTCAATAAGATGCTGTCACAAAACGTTGTCCAGTCCTCGTCAAGTCCTTGGTCTTCTCCTGTCGTCTTAGTAAAAAAGAAGGACGGATCATGGCGCTTCTGTGTCGATTACCGCAAATTAAACAAGATAACAAAAAAAGATGTGTACCCTCTGCCCCGTATCGACGACACTCTCGATTGCTTATATGGCGCTGAGTATTTTTCCTGCATTGACCTACGCTCTGGGTATTGGCAGATCAGCGTGGACGAATCGGACCGCGAGAAAACTGCGTTCATCACACCTGACGGACTCTTCGAATTTAAGGTGATGCCCTTTGGTCTTTGCAATGCGCCAGCCACGTTCGAAAGAATGATGGATCGTCTCCTCAAAGGTCTAAAATGGGTAACCTGCTTATGCTACCTCGATGATGTAATCATTTTCTCTGACTCATTCTCCAAACACCTCGAACGTGTGCAGCAAGTTCTTGAAGTTTTTCAACAATCTGGACTACAACTCAACTCATCAAAATGTCGGTTCGGAAGTCAGCAAATTAAAGTTCTGGGGCACCTCGTCGACAAAAATGGTATCCTCCCAGACCCAGAAAAAATCGAGGCAGTCAAAGATTTTCCCAAACCTCAATCAACGAAAGACGTTAGGAGTTTTTGGGGCTTTGCTCCTACTTCCGCCGCTTCATTCGAGACTTCGCACACATTGCACTACCACTGTCCTCTCTCCTCAAGAAGAATCAACCTTTCGAATGGCACCATCAACACCAGTCGTCGTTCGGGTATCTCAAGGCTGCTTTGACATCAAGCCCCATTCTTGGACATTTCGACGACACGGCACCCACCGAAATTCGAGCCGACGCCAGTGGTCACGGCATCGGAGCTGTTCTTGCGCAACATCAACTTGGAACAGAACGAGTAATTGCCTACGCCAGCCGGCTCCTTTCACCAGCTGAGCGTAATTACACCATCTCTGAGAGGGAATGCTTGGCTGTGGTATGGTCAATTTGTAAATTTCGCCCATACCTCTTTGGACGTCCCTTTCGTGTCATAACTGATCACCACGCGCTCTGCTGGCTGTCGTCACTGAAAGATCCTATTGGCCGCCTCGGCCGCTGGTCGCTTCGACTTCAAGAATATGACTTTACCATCGTATACAAATCCGGAAAAATGCACCAAGATGCTGATTGTTTGTCCCGCTATCCAGTGAGCCCAGTCGATTACTCAGATGACACTGAACTGCCTGTCCTTCCAATCTCAGACCTCCTCAACCTTGCCCAGGAACAACGCCGTGACCCAGCTCTTCGAGCTCATATTGAACATCTAACGTCAAACCTAAACCAGCCATCCTCAGGACTCTTTCGCATTCGAAACGACATCCTATACCGGCAAAATTTCCGACCAGATGGATTACCGTGGCTTGTAGTTATTCCTAAACACCTACAGACAACTATTCTTAACGAACTACACGACGCCCCTTCATCAGGTCATCTCGGTCTGCTTCGCACCTACACAAAGGTTAAGGAACGTTTTTATTGGCCTGGCATGTATCAAACTGTTAAGAAATATGTCTCCTCATGCGACCCGTGTCAACGTCGAAAGAAACCGCATACTCGACCATCAGGACTCCTTCAACCACTGCACCCTCCGCTCAGCCCATTCCAGCGACTCGGGGTTGATTTTCTGGGACCATTTCCTTTGTCACGCACTGACAACCGTTGGATCGCAGTTGCAATAGACCACACCACTCGTTATGCGATCACCCGCGCCCTTCCAACCAGTACTGCTGTTGACCTAGCCAAGTTCATCTTGGAGGACGTCATATTGAAATACGGAGCACCTCGAGAACTTCTCAGCGATCGCGGACGTTCTTTCCTCTCGCGCGTGGTCTCAGAAATCCTACAATCCTGCTCCGTCCGCCACCAAGTCACCACCGCTTATCATCCACAAACGAATGGATTGACCGAGCGATTGAACAGGACATTATCCGACATGCTGTCTATGTACGTCTCGTCCGATCACA
>JAZHYW010004086.1:0-103321 GCA_037355805.1 Ixodes ricinus
CGATGTCCCCTTCATCGTCTTTCAGCATGGTGACCGAGGAGGACGAGGCCCGCGTGCGCTTGAACTGGAGGCGCGAGCAGAGGCGCGCTGAATGCTTAAAAAGTGCGGACATAAAAACGGTCGTCGACTCCTGGTCTTCGTCTCATATTGGTGGAGGTGCGGTTTTAGCCCATTCCCGTCCCATCTTGCGAGCGCTGGTCCTCAATCCTGGAGTTGAGGAACCGCAGACTGCCAACCACCATGACATCAGAGACAACATCCAGCGGCACCAGCCAGAGTCACCAGTCCATCGCCACTGAAGCGCCAGGGCAAAGCAATAACCAACCGCCGATTGCCACAGGTGCTCCAAGTCAGGTCAGTCCTGCCGGCTGCTATATTTCGTCCCGCCAGAGAGATCCTAAATTCTTCACCGGCCTCGGCGAAGACGAAGTAGACGAGTGGCTCGATTTATACAACCGCATAGGACAACACAACCGCTGGGACGACGGAACAAAGCTTAGCAATATTATTTTTTATTTTACTGATGTCGCGAGAACGTGGTTTTTAAATCACGAAGCTGAGTTTTCGACCTGGGAACGATTTACCAGCCGAGTAAAAGAAGTATTTGGCCACCCTGAAAACCGACGAGCCACCGCGGAACGACGCCTCAACGCGCGTTTTCAGCAGCCAAACGAAAGCTTTACGGCCTACATCGAGGATGTGTTAACTTTATGCCGCCGTTTCAACCCGAATATGCCAGAGGCTGAAAGAATCCGCCACCTCCTCAAGGGAATTGCCGAAGAGGCTTTTACCTTGTTCATCCTCCAGCCTCCAACCACCGTCACCGCAATTGTCGACGCCTGCGCTCGACTACAGGAGGCCAAACAGCAGCGTCTTCTTTTCCCTTACCATACAGGGCTAGTGGGAGGACAACCGATCTCAACATCAACCTCCTTCCCACTGTCACAGGAGTCGCTACGTCTGCTGATAAAGGATATCGTTAGAAAAGAACTCGAGACCTATTTTTCTCTACCATCAACGTTGCAAAAGCCGCTTACTGATATCCAACAGATGATCCGGGATGAACTTCACCAGAACGGCATCCCTAGTTTGCCTGGTCCAAGCGCACGAATTGACCCAAGACCTAGTTACTCCGAAATATTGGCGACACCTAGCACCCAGCAGCCAGCAAACATGCTTCCCTACCCTTCACGTCCAGCTGCACCAAGCTCTGAAGAACCACAGAGGTCTTTCGTCTTCAACCCCGCAGTTGCATCTCTCACAAGCGCCCAAGCACCACCTTTGACCCCATGGCGCCAGGACCAAAGTTACCAACAACCTTACCGCCAGCGACCAGTCTGCTATTACTGCGGCATCATGGGCCATGTCGCTCGCCTTTGTCGGCGCCGACGTCAAGATAACGAGGCTCGCTACCACTACGAGAGCTACCAGCATTCTTCTAGAAGGGACAACTCTAGGGATTATGATGACGGTTTCCGAGACAGGCGTCGTCGTCACTCGCCTTCATCGGACACATATCGAGCACCCCCACCGACTCACCTCGACGTCGGTCCCCTTCTCCACACCGCCGCTCACTCTCTCCTATGATTCCAAGGTCAGCCGAGCGTTCCCATCCGGGAAACTAGCCGGCGCAGTTTTCGGAGGGGCAACTGCGGTACGTAATACCACCGGACACCCTCCGATTGGACCACCGAATGTTGTAGAAGTTATCGTTGAAGGCCTCCACTTACACGCGTTGGTCGATACGGGGGCAGCAATCTCTGTCATACGGGAAACTATATGTACTCAGCTTCGCAAGGTTAGAACACCTCCAATCGTCCATACACTACGTGGTGCTGCATCTGAACTCATTCGCCCCAGTGGACTTTGCACAGCTCGTGTTTATATTCAGGGTTCTCGTTATCACATTCCGTTGACAGTATTGCCGTCATGTAGCTACGATTTAATACTTGGTTGGGATTTTCTGCGGTCCGCTGATGCTATAGTCCACTGCGACCCTCCACAACTCTCACTGGGAAACGCGACACATAGTTTGGCATCTCTAACAATCCCTGATACAAAATTGCGTATTTCAGAAGATGTGGTTGTACCTGGACTCTCATCGTCCGTAGTCACAGTAGTTTCTCAGACTCCACTATCGGGGAGTGTATTCGTAACGCCCCTCTCACGCGTCTTGTTGCCTCGTGGTTTAATACTTCCGCACTGCGTCTCCATGTCTCAGAAAGGAAGGATACTCATTGCAGCTTCTAACGTCACCTTTCAACCCATACTACTTCCTACCGGGATGGCAATTGCACAAGCAGAGCCCCATAACTCAATTGATATAGCTTCCATTCAGTCCGCAACAACGTTGCTTCCAGCGGAACCCTCCACATTATGTGAGAATTTATTAGAGACTATTGACAAGCATTTAACTTCACACCAAAAGTCACGTCTTTCTGAAGTCCTTTCCACATTCAGATCCTCCTTTGACGTCCAGACGTCAACCTTAGGCAGAACCCCGTGTGTCTCACACGCCATCCAAACAGCCGAAGGACAAATCATACGTCAGCGTCCTTATCGTGTATCTCTATCCGAACGACGCACTATTGATGGAGAGGTAACAGCCATGTTGGACAAAGGCATCATTAGACCGTCATCCAGTCCTTTTTCCTCTCCCGTGATTCTAGTAAAGAAGAAGGACGGTAGCATACGCTTTTGCGTTGATTATCGGCGTCTTAACGCTATCACAAAGAAAGACGTGTACCCTCTTCCCCGAATTGATGATGCACTTGACACGTTGCAGGGTGCAGAATTTTTCTCGTCTCTTGATCTACGATCTGGCTATTGGCAAATTCCTCTCAACGAAGAAGATAAAAAGAAAACGGCTTTCGTTACACCTGATGGTCTATTTGAATTTAATGTCATGCCGTTTGGCCTGTGCAATGCACCTGCTACGTTCGAGCGCATGATCGATAACGTGCTACGGGGACTGAAATGGCGAACTTGTCTTTGTTATTTGGATGACATTATTGTCTTCTCTCGCACTTTTGAGGAACACTTAGACCGCCTCATCGAGGTTCTTACGTGCCTGAAAACGGCAGGATTGCAGCTTAACACAAAGAAATGCCATTTTGCTGCTCGTCAAATTAAGATTCTTGGTCACTTGGTTAGTAAAGAGGGCATCAGACCTGATCCAGACAAGGTACTCGCTGTTACGGCATTTCCGACACCGCGCAATGTCAAACAGATCAGGAGCTTTCTTGGCTTGTGTTCCTACTTCCGTCGTTTTATTCCCCAGTTTGCTCACATAGCTGCCCCTCTTACTCGTCTTCTTCAAAGTCATGTCTCATTTGTGTGGTCTCCCGAATGTGAACGCGCGTTTACTGCCCTGAAGACAGCCCTTAAGTCCGACCCAATACTTGGCCACTTTAATGAGGCAGCACGAACAGAGCTACATACAGACGCCAGTGGCTACGGGCTCGGCGTCGTTTTAATTCAGCGTCACCCCGAAACGTCACACGAGTACGTTGTCGCCTACGCCAGCCGTTCGCTCTCCAAGGCAGAGAATAACTATACAATAACAGAAAAAGAGTGCCTGGCCGTCGTTTGGGGCATTAACAAATTTCGACCTTACTTATATGGACGCCATTTCACAATCGTCACCGACCATCATGCCCTTTGTTATCTCTCTTCACTTAAGAACGTAACGGGACGTCTCGGTCGATGGATATTGGCATTACAAGAATACACCTTCACAGTTGCTTACAAATCTGGTAAGAAGCATACGGACGCAGACGGACTCTCACGCTGTCCTGTTGAGGGTCCAGACGAACGCCTAGATCATATAGATGACGCTTTTGACTTAGCTTCAATTCATACAACCTCATTCTCAACCGAACAACAAAAAGATCCTTGGATTAGGGGCATTGTTGGGTATTTAGAACGACCAACCAACCTCTTAAATAAGACACTTCGAAAACAAATGCAGTCCTTTTCATTGCGTGATGGGATCCTTTATCGCCACAATTTTTCTCCGGATGGCAATCGATGGCTTCTCGTAGTTCCAACGCACCTCCGGCCTGGCCTTCTTCGCGCTTTCCATGACGACCCTACGGCTGGCCATATGGGATTTGCAAAAACATACGCACGTATCAAACATCGTTATTTTTGGCCGAAACTTTATGACACTGTCTTTAGATACGTACAATCATGCCTCCAATGTCAGCAACGCAAACGCCCCACAAGCGGTCCCACAGGATTACTCCAACCCCTAGTTTGCCCAGATCGTCCGTTTGACCGCGTTGGCATTGACCTCTTCGGACCATTCCCAGTCTCTTCCCAAGGGAATCGTTGGATAGTCACCGCGGTCGACTATTTTACCAGGTACGCTGAAACGGCTGCACTCCCAAATGCATCCGCTGAAGCTGTTGCCAGTTTTTTTATTACCAACATCCTGCTACGCCACGGTGCACCGAAATTTCTTTTAAGCGACAGAGGCCGTCAATTCTTATCCCAAACCGTAGAGGCCATCCTAAAGGCTTGCAACGTCGTACATCACACCACCTCTCCCTATCACCCTCAAACCAACGGACTGACTGAACGCTTCCATCGGACCCTCGCGGATATGATAGCAATGTACATCGCTTCTGATCATAGCAATTGGGACACTATTTTGCCCTTCGTCACATTCGCATACAATACCGGACAGCAAGACACCACTGGTTTTTCTCCCTTCTTCCTTCTTTATGGACGAGAAGCATCGTGCAACATGGACACTATCTTCCCTTATTCAGCGAGCGATCAGGACGCCCTTCTCATGCAGCTGACATGCCGTGCCGAGGAGTGCCGCCAACTGGCTCAGCTTCGAACTGCTCAGCAGCAGCATACCGCGAAAACTCGCTATGATTTACGGCATACAGCCGTTACTTACGCACCAGGAGATCTCGTCATGGTGTGGACACCCATCAAGCGACAAGGGTTAGCAGACAAGTTCCTACGCAAGTATGTCGGACCATATCGTGTCATCAAACAAACGACACCAGTCACATGCCATGTCGAACCACTCTCAGCGCCATCCGATGCCCGCTTCCGAAACGACGACATTATTCATGTAAATCGGCTAAAGAAATACGTTCAGCCCCAGCCAACTCCTCTCCAGCACTAATCTCCGAGATGCTCCTCACCGTACAACTGCAAACCCCAATACCGCCTTCCTGTCTATAAAAACCCCTGCTGCGTCCTACTTCACACGGACACCGCCCTCACAACCCCCTCTCCCCCCTCCGGGGGGGGGGGGGTAATTGTGACGTGTATACTTCACGATGTCCCCTTCATCGTCTTTCAGCATGGTGACCGAGGAGGACGAGGCCCGCGTGCGCTTGAACTGGAGGCGCGAGCAGAGGCGCGCTGAATGCTTAAAAGTGCGGACATAAAAACGGTCGTCGACTCCTGGTCTTCGTCTCAATATATATATATATATATATATATATATATATATATATATATATATATATATATATATATATATATATATATATATATATATATATATATATACGCGAGGCTGGCGAGGGAGGCGTAGGAGTATGGTCAGCTTCGCGAGGAAGTTGCTCGAATAAAACTTTCAGAGGGCTGTCTTGTATCCCCTCGACGCCTGCGCTGCGGGTGAGATGGCCGCTGGCAGACAGCGCCCAGTGCGCCGAGAAAACTGTGCCACGCGCGCGGGACTCCCAGGTCGAGTCTGAAATTCCTCGTTGAATATTTACTCCATCCAGCCGTCAGGGAAAACCGGGCCCGCACCCCTCCACAGTGCGGTGGAAGCTACATGCTCGTTGGAACCGTTATATGTCCCTCTTTGGTCACATAATCGCGCCCCCTCCAACGTATTCGAAAGAAGAAAAAAAAAACTGGTGGAACTAGTTATAATTTGTCGATTTCGGCGCTTTGATCGGCGCGTTTTCGTGCACATCAGATCACCTGGTTTACGGGGGAGGAAGAGGAGGGGGCGGCCCAGGCTTAGGTGAATAGGCCTCAGTGATTCACGCGTTATAGCCTCTACCAGGTTTGCTTACGCTCATCGGGTGAGCAAGACTGGGAGCCGGAAAAAAGATGGCGTGTAAACTCGCTGAGGCGAGTTTAGCCTTAAGCCGGCTATCAGGTTGACGTCCTCCACAAGCTTTTCTGAGAGTTCGTGGATCACGTGATGAAATGGAGGCTGCTGATTGGTCCGGCGAGAAGCGAAGCTCCCACCGCACTGTCAGCTTCGGGGTGAACGGAGCTGCTCGTTTTTATTCTTCCACTCTCCGAAACCGTCCGAAACCCGACGCCCGTGGGGACGGGGTATTCTCGCATGAATAATAAAGGACCGACTTTTTATTCGGAGGCCGAATCGAAGGTCCGCCAGGTCCCTCTCTCTTACCCTCTCTCCTTCTCTCTCTCTCTCTCTCTCTCTCGCACATACACACACTCTTTGTATATAAGTACGGCCTCTGGTCCCCTGGGAGCCGCCGTCTTGCTTCTGCTGGTATCTGTAGAATTATGGATGTGGCGAACATTCGTCGAATCCTTCGAACTTTTCTCGAAATTCGATCTCACACGTACTCGTGCGCCCGTTCTCGCGATTCACGATAACCAAAGACCTTCAGGTGAGCATCGATTGATCGATCGATAAAATAATTGCGTCGCGTGTATGTTGAGACGGCCGGAAGTTGTATAGTCGCGGCCCCAATGGGCGTCTGGTGTCTCGTGCTCTCCAGACGAAAAATTTAAGTCAGCGCACACGCAGGCACACGACCGCACGGCTGCGGTGTATACGGTGGTCATCCGGGGACTGGATACTCTCGGCGAAGAATCCGGCGGCAGTGATCGGTCGGCCGGCGCCGCGCCTCGTTCGACCTTCCCGGAACTGGCCAAGTGTCCGGATTAGAGTCCTAGATCGCAAACGGGACGGGGTTTCGGGACCAACCCGGGATCCCGGCCTGGTTCTGCATTGCGAGCTTTCGCTCGGCGCGCTCACGCACATCATACAAGAAGACAGTCTGCGTACAGATTCGAACGCGAGTCATTGCGAGATTTTGCGTGCTTCGAATGCCACGCGGCAATGAGTTCGAGGGGAAAACTTGGCACGCGGCATTCGAACCGCGGACATTGCGGTGAGTGGTGTTTGCAGATCTGTCTTTTGTATGACGTATGAGCAGTGTGACCCCGGCTTAGGCTGCTCCTTCGATGAACTGCTATTTCCTTGTCGGAGGACCGCACTCCCGTTGGCAACTCTCCTTGTGTAGAAAGTTTTCTATCCTGCCACTCTGATATTCCTTGTACATGAAATGACAGCATCTATAAATGAATAAATAAAAGACCCGTGTTTCATTTTATTGCAGGCAAGGTTCCCGCGTGTCCCTTATTTTGGTGATAATATTAGAATGAGACCGGTTTTCACCTAAAAAATCGCTGTAAAAAACAAAGTTTGGGATTTTAGCGGGGGATTTCTAAATTCTCCCGTTAATGTCGTGAATTAAGGTAATTGTGTGTCCGCATTTCAGATCAGATATTCGTTATTCTTATTACGCAAGTGAGTTTCAAAACGAAAAAATGAAAGCCGTTTACAACTCCCTGTAACACCGAGAGTTAGGGGCGCAGCTCTTGAAAAGGACGGTCAAGTGCTCGGGGGGGGGAGTCACGTGGCCTCGAGCGAGCGGGAGGCGGGGAGTTCCCCCGCCAAATCTAGCGGGAAAATTTGGTCCGCTAAATTTAGCAGGGAAAATTTTCCGCTAGATTTAGCGCGGAAAATCTTCCAGCTAAATTTAGCGGGGAAAATTTTCCGCTAGATTTAGCGGGGAAAATTTCCCGCTAGATTTAGCGAGGAAAATTTTTTCCGCCTAGACTTAGCAGAGGAAAGATTTTCCGCTAGATTTGGCGAGAGAAACTTTTCCGCTAGATTTGGCGGGAAAAATTTTCCGCTAGATTTAGTGGAGAAAATTTTCCGCCCTAGATTTAGCGAGAAAATTTTCCGCTAGATTTAGTGAGAAACTGTTCCGCTAGATTTAGCGGGAAACTTTTCCGCTAGATTTAGCGGGGAAAGTTTTCCACTAAATTTGTGGGAGGAATTGTTCCGCTAGATTTATGCAGGAAAATTTCCGCTAGATTTAGCGGAGAAAATTTTCCGCTAGGTTTAGCGGGGAAATTTTTCCCGCTAAATTTAGCGGGAAGATTAAATCTATCATGCACCGCGCGGTTACGCCGACGGGACCCGACGGGGACGTTGCTCAAGCCCGGACAACGGGCGCCTAAGAGCTGCGCTCGTAAAAACATTCTTCTTTTTTACGGGCACGTCTGGTAAAAACATGTTTCTTTATCGTTTTTTTTTTCTGTGGGGGGGGGGGGGTGTGATTGATTGAAGTGCGGCCAGGTGCGTGCCTTTGAAATCACGTCATCCGTCATGTGCTAAAGTTAGAGCACAAGTTTGCGAAACGCCATGGGTATACGCGCATATTTCGTGATCCAGGCCTCCCGCATCATCGCTCGTTAATATTTAACCAGCCTCGAATAAATAAATGAACGAAACGTGCGTTTATTAAGTTTCAATTCATACGAACTCATCGCTTGCCATAGGTCATCAGTAAGGAAGCGGAGGGGAGAAGGATGCTATAAGGAATATCTATAGTGATTGAAATATTAAGAAACACAAAGCGTAATGGTCCTAAATCTCCGGAAAAAAAAGAGAGCTCATATTAACGTCTCATTAATATGAGCACCTTAATTCGTTACCCCGAAATTGCACGTAATGTAAGGCGTCTAAACGAGACAAAAATGTACAAATTTACACAGATCGTCACTGAAATTTTTTATACCCACCGGGCAATGGAGTTTGGTTCGACACGTAGGTGGCATCTACGTTCTTTGGGCGACGACTACAAAAACAAAGGGAAATAGCATTCCTAGTTTTTTCAAAGGAAAATGTAGCATTTTATTCTTCAAACGTCCCGTATGATTATCATTCAGAACCTTTACTTTCTAAATACAAAGTAGTTCGCATGGCAAAACTTTTTTTTAATATTGTCTATTTCATTCCATTTAATTAAGGCATTAATACGTTCTTTTGTATTCGACTTCCGAAATAACTAAGTACGAGAGCATCATAAATACTCGTCGCCAGGAAAATTGGCTGGTCTCTTCACACGCCACAATTTGTTTTTTACATTCCAACAGTTCTAAATAAATGTTTATTTTATGCTTTCTCATGTGTGCGTGTGCGCGTGTGTGTGTGTGTGTGTGTGCGTGTGCGTGTGTGTGTGTGTGTGTGTGTGTGTGTGTGTGTGTGTGTGTGTGTGTGTGTGTGTGTGTGTGTGCGCGTGTGTGTGTGTGTGTGTGTTGATGATGTAGTGACAAGATGTTTCTTGTCGTTTCTACTTCTTTTTCGGAGCTGTTCTCCATGTAACGGGCTCCCAAACCCCTTCAAGTTGCTTTTAGATGCATTTTATCTGGGAGAGCCTTCCAGTGTACGTCTGGAAAAGTTAAGATTTAAATTTGAATCCTATTTGCGGCGAGAACCACGCTCGGGAGCGCCACTGAGCAGTACTTGAATGTCACGTGACATCCGGAATGTGACGATGCCGGGTTTGCAACAAAGTAGTAAACTGGGCCAGTTGGTAATAATTAAACATGATTAATAAAAATCAGGCTTAAAAAAAAAAAGACACGGGGACGAAGGAAGGAACAAACACGACATTTCAGTTCCGTCCTGTCGTGTTTGTTCCTTCCTTCGTCTCCGTTTTTTGAAGCGGATTTCCATCAGCCATGTTTAAAAATGCCGGGTTTGTTTACATCGCGCGTGTCATAGCGGTACGGCGTGATCGCTCGCTTTCGTACGCGACGCGGTGGATATAGAGTTATTGTTTTGTTACCGGCGGCACAACATACGCGACTGAAAAATGTTCACGTTTCCATCTACATCCAAGGGAACAAGAACTTGGGAAGTAGAGACGAGATTGAAACAGCCCAAACGGCTCTGGGCGAGAGCGATGGTGTGCTCGAACCATGTACTTAGCCGATGCTTTCACAACGAATCGTGTAGTACTTCGTATTGTGTTTTGCTCTTCTGCGCGGCTGTCTTTGTTTCGTCCTCCGTACGAATTCCACTGGCGGGAGTCGGTGCCAACGATAATCCGATAATCCTCCTTTCCCTTTACCCAACACCTGTCACCTGTCGTGCTGCGAAGTTGAAAGAATGAGCAGTTGTTTGTTGTTGTTGTTGTTGTCCAACACGAAAGGATGCTCCTGTGTCAGTTCAACAAATCGCTTCCCGAGGATCCCACATTCGAGCAAGTCTTGCCTTTTTTTATGGTGCAGTAGCTGGGGCTAGTGTTGTGATCGAGAAAAAAAAAGTAATTTATGCAGGATGTTTCACTCTTTCGTCTACATGTTCACGCCATTCGGATTATTATTTTTTCTTGTGCATTAAAACGTGCTCTGTTAAACGTTTATGCTCAATACTACGAGTGTTGATTATGTATTCTGGACGGCTTATGGTCATCAGAGCAAAATGTCATGTAACGTCCCAAAACCTTGGCTGTGATCCTACGGTTTGTTGTGTTTTACTGACAGCAATTATAGCTGGACAGAGAAGGGCTCTCTTCACTCGATGATCAAATATAAAAAAATCCTGCATCTCCTCTCTTTTTAATTATATTGTCATTAAGGCCATAACATAACATCTGCATCAGTACAGTGTCTCATGTGGCTGTCATTATTTGACAAATCGATTTTCACTAGAAGTTTGCCTATGTTTCTTTTTTTTATAATTTTAATTTTGTGTATTTTTTCATTAACTCTGTAGATTTATAGTAATCCACACTTTGTACGCTGGAGCATTCACTTCTTCACTGTAATTACTAAAATGACAAACATGGTGCTGCGGATGATTTTATTAATCTTCGTAAATTTCAGGATGTGCTTAAAAGCAAATGTGTGCAAGACAGCCCTTGATTTTTTAAAGATGTAGCAATTGAGATAGAGAACTAGTAAGTTCATCTCAAGGGAGGAAACCACAACAGTGATACCATTAATTGTTCTCCAACGAAGTAAGACGAGGATTTTTTTTTAACTGTCAGGAAAGTCTGAAAAAATATATGTAAACTCGAAACATTAGTGAGCTAAAAATGAGCGTCTTCACCGTGCTTTGCCCAGAACAAAATAAAAAAAAATATTAAGACCACTTTAGATGCAAGCATTCAAGCCTGAGATCAAAACCTGTCAGACGCAGAATTTGTAATCGTCCTTCACGAATGCAACAAAAAAGCGTGTTATAGAAACAATATACAAAAAAAAACGTTACTAGCGAGTCAGTGAGGCTGAACGAAGACCCATTCAGCTATGAGAAGCGGCGTCGGCTTCGGGGAGTCCTCACTTTGGGTTGTGCCGGGCTTCCGCTAGATGGTGACACCGAAACTTCTCGCCGCGAATACGGAATTTTTTGCAAATCTGAGACGGCTTGCGGCAGCAATCATTGGACCCGATCTCGAGCCTGAACCTCCGAGCGCCGTGCCGAACTCTGACACAGCGCTCGTGACCAATCCGCAGGACAGTTCAGCATTTCCAAAGTTGTCCATTTTGAACACCAGCCGCGCTGAGAAGCAGCCGACCGAAGCGCCACCTGTTCACCGCCCTGGGGCTATAGCGGGGTATCCATATTACTAAAAGAATTCATAGTAAAGAGACGTCGCCGTACCAAAGTATTTCTTGAAACACTTTGGCGGTCGTTAAGCGCATTCGTTAGCGGGTTTTACAGCTTATTTTCTAGTGGGAGCAGATGTTCAATCATCGTTACGAAACACTCTTTCTTCGGGACACCCTGGATCGTTACGTGTTTGCATTTCTGCATCGTTCTCCTCACGCTTATTTAAACCACTTAAGCTTGCAATAACTGAAAATGACCTCTTAGCGATGAGAGCGGACCAGCTGTTCCCACTGAAACGCCAGATTGAGTAAAAATTTATGTCCTCCGAGGGCTGTTTCCGCGCTCATTACTGAATATAAGTGCCTTTTTCCTTTCTTTTTTTCCCACTGTTTGACTGTTTCCTCAAAACCTTAAAGCATTTATCTTTTTCTTTTTTTCTTTATTTTCTTCTTTCTCTCCCTATCTCTCTCTCTCTTTCTCTCTCTCGTTTTTTACAACCTTCAGGGTGTAAAACAGTTTGTCCCAGGGCTGGTGAACACTCCAAGGGTGTTCACCAGCCCTGGTAAAGTAAGTGAGGCGAACACCCGTTAAAAAAATAATGAAAGGTGTGCATGTTCTCCTCACTTTATCGTAGCACTCTCTTCCACAACCCTTTTTACGCGTCCTTCCAAAACGAAGGGTACGCAACAGCATCCTATATTGCTATTAAAAAGGGTGTATTACTCGAAAAGAAAGTGCTGAAAGGGTGTAGATGCATGAGTTCAAGTTGCTGGAGCAACATTTTTAAACCCTTAGGAGTGTACATTTTGTTAGTGTGTATAGCCTCGATTTTGGGCAACCGAGCGTGGCAGCTGAACACGATTCGCCGAAGCATTTACCGAAACCAGGAACAAATTTGAGGAAGCTCACTGCTGGAGCCGGGACAGCTGAAGGGCTGCCCTGAAGTTCTATACTTCGTTTCAGCTTAACTCCAGATACAGCCGACGCTACGAGCTAATGGGACCATCAAAGCAGCGTCAAAAGCTCAAGTCACTGGGACGCTTTTTATGTTTACGCTTGGTTCAGCGATGGTATAGAATACAGTGAACTAGAATAGTAGTAGTAGTGGAAAAAATCGGCGGCCACCGGGTGAGGCGCTCCTACCATGTCAGCGCTGGGGCTCGATTCCGGAGCACCTTCTGCCGGCGAAGATCGCGCCAAGCGTGGATTGTTTTCGATCTTAGATCCTGGGTTAAATCCCCACCCCCGCCCCTTTCGATCTATGTGAGTCACTGAGTATCGTACCGGCGTGCGGTCGTATGTCACTACTGCGTGGTGCACGCTAAAAACCTCAGGCTAGCGGTTGTACTGCACTGGCTAAATTGCTCATCTACAGCGACGGTGCATCAATAGTGACAGATTAGCCAGTTGGTACAGAGGCGCGACACTGTTAGCGCGAACAAGCGATCGCCGGTTTTCCCAGTTTTCTCTTTGAAACGAAGGAATGTCATCAAAGTTATTATTGCTACGGAAAGAGCTCATTTCGTTCTATAATGTAAGCGATAAAATTTCGTGCTCGCTAATACTATTTAGAAATAACATGCGAAAATACGCCGATGTCGTGTTCGCGCTAACAGTGTCGCGATGTGTACATCATCTCTTTTGATCAAAATGCGCCGCAAGACAGGGACAGAGTAAGGGAGACGACACGATCTTTCGACCAAATGTTTATTGAAACAGCACACACTATTTATACACCCAATCGGGCTTCTCAAGCAGCAATTCAAATTCCTTGTCTGTTAGATAGGCTGTCGGGGCACTTATGCATCTGTCATCCCCTGTAATCTAATGTTAAACGACTCGTACAGCTCTCTCGAGATTTTGCTTCTTAGCTTTCCCAGAATTTGCATGAGAAGCCCGACTGGGTGTATAAATAGTGTGTTGTTTCAATAAACATTTTGTAGAAAGTTAGAGTTGTCTCCCTTACTCTGTTCCTCGTCTTGTGGCGCAGTTTGTCAAAAGAGATACAGCGAGTGACTCGTCGCAACTTTGAAATGGCTGATCAAACTAATAGTACTACAGCTGACCAACTACACGCTGTCTACATATCCACACAACCCCCAATTTCCGATCTTAGCGGTTCATTGTTGTGGCCTAAATATATGCGGTGTGGGTGTTGCAACGTCTACGAATCCTGGCGCGTAGCAATACGTGTACTTCTTTCTCTTCGTTTTTTAGAGCGCAGCTCTTAGGCGCCCGTTTCCGGCTTGAGCGGCGTCGCCGTCGCCGTCGGTGTCGGCGTAACCGCAAGGTCGCGTGACCCCCCAGGTCACGTGGCTCCCCTGCTCACGTGACCCCCAGGTCACGTGACCCCCCCCCCGCGCTTCCCCCCTCCTCAAGAGCTGCGCTCCAATTCGGCGTTACAGGGAGTTGTAAACGGCTTTCATTTTTTATTGCTTAGCGACGAGCCTCGAATCTACGAATAATCCCAATGTCTAACCACTTGACGTTCACGAAAACAAATCGCGAAAAACGACCATATAGTCACCACAGAAACTGTATAGGAGGACGTGTACGCGACGCCACATGCCAAGTTACATATGTGTTAATGTAGACATGTACTCCGGAATTCAACCACAGCGCCACTTGGGGTGTGTAGTCATGTTTAGACTTTGAATAAGACAGACCGCGCTGTGACGCTGAGCATAGCGTTGTACGTGCTTACGTCCTGCGCATCTGTCACATGACTAAGGTTGATTTTTTTTAAATTATAAACATATTTTTTAGTCTTTTAATTCGCTGAGGACCTTTCCGTCAATTGCAGCGATTGGTTCTTCCGAGAGCTTCGCAACAATGCAGGCGCTCTGAACATTTTTTTTACTTTTTCTTTTAGAGTGCATACGGAGATAAATTGAAGGAGAGGAGGAGATGAGAGCGGTGCGGTGTCGCCAGAGCGCCTCGAGCTCTGATTGGATGAGTTAGTGGGTAGACGTAAAGGCTTGCCGCCTTTGTCTCTATACACCCCGTCTCCCCTCCAGTCAGAGCGATCAATTAAGGGCGTCGTCTGCTCTTGCGCATTGTCTCGCGTTCGAATGCCAGACGCCGGCGCTCGAACGAGTTAGAACAGTGAGTATAGAGGCAGAGGCAGCCGTGGCTTTCGCGTCTATGTATCCACTAATCATTCCAATCAGTGCTCGCGGTGTCCTGACGTCACCGCCCGCTCTCATCTCCAAATAAAACTTTGGTTGGGGCTAGTTGGTACATACCGATTAAAAGGTTAAAAGGCCTTTATCGTGTTTCTTGGGGGGTGTCTATAGGTGATGGCGATCGACAGTTTCCCGATGTTTGGTGTTACATTAAATCAGTTGGAAGGTGTGCGCTTGTCCGTGTCGTACGTCTGTCTTTTTCGTTACAGTTCGCGCCTTTTAACCTTTTAATCTCATCTCCTCCTCTCCTTCGGTGTCTCTCCGCATAGTTTATAAAGTGGCTCTCCTCGAACGAAATGTGGCAGTTCTGACTAAAGCGGCAACAAAACTGTCCTATATCACACGAGAAAAAAAAAACAATCAAAAGAAAACTAGGTCACGGGCTTCTTTATCACGCGTGTCAGGTGACCCTCATTCCGCTCGGACGCAAGGGACAGACAACGCAGACGAAAACAAAACATACCAGATCCAATCCAGGACGCCGTCGTCATATAAATGTAGATGAATACGTCCGAAGGAAAACAAACCGCGCACGCGTCAAAAGCCTGCTACAACAGACAGTGGCAATACGAGAGCGCAATGAATGCGGCCAAAAGAATCCCATGCATGTATTATTACGGCGACGACGGCGGCTTTTCCGCTCTATTTTCTACACATTTGTCTCTTTTCTTCCCCATTTCCCCAGATCCCGTTCCTTTTCCTTTTTTCCCCCCCCAACCCCGTCGGGAGGAGTAATTTCCATTCTTCCGAGGGGAAAAGCACGTAGCACACCGCAACATAGCGTGGACATTCCACCGACCCGACGAAATCCTTCGTGTCCCGCGCCGACACAGTTGTCTCTCGCCGCGTATACCCTTAGCTTCCCTTAGTCAAGTAGAAAAAGGCGTATAAACGCGTAAACGTGGCGAAATTGGGGAATGGAAGGGAGGGGGGAAATGGGGAACGTGGGGTGAAAGGGGGACGTTGCGCCAAGCGCAGGATAGGGAAGCTCTTCCTCGCGTCCGTTCGCGCTTGAATAATGCAACGATCCCTGGTGTGGTTCCGGATCTCGTCCCCCTCGTGTCAGCTTCGTTGACAGCTTCTCCGTGATGACACCTTTAAAAACGCGACTAACTTTTTTTTCCTTCTTTTTTTAGAAGGCTTGTTTTAGTACGATGTGTGTTGTTATGTGTGAGCCCGACTGTGCATAATTCGTGTCTTATAAGGGCGATATTCCGCTTTATTCTCGAGTGACCTATATAACGAAGCGCGCCGGGCCTCTATAACGAAACTTGTCGCCCCGCGAATTTCGCGTTTCAGGTGACGTGTTTTCTAATCAGCTGCCTCTAAGATCTCGTCGCATGTATTCGCGGATTTTACTTCGCGGACGAGCGTTTCTGGAGTCTGGAAAACCGACAGCCCAAATTGATGAACATCACCTAATTAACCAGAAAACAACGTCAAAAATGGCATTTTAATTACGCGTTCAGTGTCCCGCAGCCGCGACCGGGAAATTACCTCTCAACGGAAGACTTCGATCGCCCACTTGACATCATTTTTCTTCCTTTGATGTCCCGAGACCATATGGCCTCGGAGATTCTTGATTGGTGAGACACTGGCTAATCAATTACCAGCCTAGATTTTTTTCGATATACAGTGACATCTACTGGCCAGAACTTTAGCTCAACTTCTGTTATGCTATAATGGCGGTAAACAAAAATACCTTCAAAGTTCTATAGCGCATTTCATGCGTTTCATAGGAATCAGTGTCACGGGACGTATATCTTCCCCGCTAAATTTAGCGGAGAAACTGGATTAGTGTCTAGGTCACAAGACGCGATTTCTTTTCTGCTAAAAATAGCGGGTAATTTAATCGGTGTAATGAGGTCACGTGACGTCGAGTTTCCGCTAAATTTGGCGTATAGAAACTGAATTGATGTTTTGCCCACAATACGGGGAATTTTCCCGCTACATTTAGCGGCGAAATTGAATTGGTCTGCGCGTGGGGGCGAAATGGCGTCCCCAACTGATTGGTGGTATACGCGGGTCCCGAAGTGAACGCTCACGCAGTACGGGTATCAAATTCGTGCGCCGCACTGTGCTATGACGTAGTGTGTTCCTCAACGCTATTCGCCCCTACAAAATAACTATTTTTTCTTATAAATAAACCAATAAACGGAGCGCAATCAAACTTTTCCGGAGGTGTCTTTAGGGAATGCATTTTTCATCCTCAAATTTTATGAGCGTGGGCTTCATGAAAAAAATGTAAACCTAAATATATATATATATATATATGTATATATATATATATATATGTATTTTCTTTTTTTCCTATACTAAGGAAAAAAGACGGTAAAAAAAAAAAAAACTTCCCGTTGACGCCGCTAATCACAGATGCTATCACACACTCTCGCAACTGTTAAACGTGCTTTCAAGTGCCCACATAAAAAAAAAAGTTTTCTGTCGTTGTTTTTTTTCCTTTTTTATGTTGTGTTATTTCCGTTAACGAGGCAGTTTTTGCCGTTTTCCTCCTTGCGAAAAAAAATTTTATGTTTTTAGTGAATTTTATACACTCGTGAACTGTGAGTACACGATAAACCACAGCCTCCTTTATACTAGAAAGCCTCTCAGAAACCAAAGGAAAACGGTCACTGAAAACGGGAGAGAAGAGGCGGAGAAAAAGAGGATGCCCAAAGCGCCCTGGGAGGGATCTCTTGGTGGCGCCACCACAGCTCCAGCGGTCAAATCCAAAAACACTTCTGTTCTTTCTTGCTTTTTTTTTTTTTTGAGAGGATAAATATGGCGTTGGTCTACACCCTATCTTTTCCTCGGTGCAACCAGCTTTTGGTGCAACGGTCGCCGCATCCTTTTCCACGTTGCCTCCCACGTTTGGTAGGGGAGAAAAAAGCGAAACCTAAAAAAGAAATACAAATGCGTTTTGGGGAGTTGCCGCTACGTCCGCTGGCGCTGCTGAGGGATCGCCCCCTGCGATACCATTGCGTTCGTCGTTCTGGCGCTTCTCCTCTCTTTTTTCCAGCGACCGGGCGCTGTAGACGGACTACGTACCGCCTAAAAACACCTTTGGGAAAAGTTTAGTTGCACTCAGTGCATCGGTTTATCTATGCGAATTTATTTTACGCCCCAATATCGCTCGGAAACACCTGTATAAAATGTGCAGGTATCGTGTTATCCACTTCGGTGCACGTCTTCAACTTCTCGTTCATCAGCCACCAGGAGGCCGCCATTAGCAGAAGTATGACTGAATATTGTTGAGTCTTCACTAAGTACAAAAATGGCGGCGCCCACAAGAAAATCCGCGATTTGGATGCTCAGCCGATTCTCTAAGCGCTAACCTATTCAATGACTCCACCGCGTTACAGTTAGGGCTGGCGCGCACGCGTCAACTCCCGGCGGCAAGTGGACACGTGAAACGTGACGCATCGCCATCTTGTGCTTTCTTCTCCTCGCAGTGGCCGACTTCACGCAGCAGTTGTCCAACCTCCACGCGCGGCACGCCGAGGAGCTACAACTGCTGGTCGAAGCCTTCCGGAAGCGGAACTCGGAGCTCAGGAAAGAGAGGTAAGCCTTCCTCTCTCTCTCTTATACGCACCTCGTGTCGTCTCAACCACGGTGAGAGAAGAAAGAGGCGTCTGAACAAGGTCGGCAGCAAAAAGTTCGCTCGGGCTTCGCGGATCTCCCGGCAGGGGCACTGTCGGTGTAGGGTGGGCTAGTACTACTAAATAAGCTACGCTTCAGAGTAACGACACTTGGCCATATTGTGTCTGAAAATCATGGTTGCCTGTTACCTGAAGCTTTATCTGATATCACAGGAAACGCTTTTCCGTCCTCCACAAATGTTTAAACAGTTCGCGACAGAGGAAAGCAATATTACATGGAGCTTCCTAACACCGAATCTAATGCTGAGGATGTCGCACTTTTGAATCATGACGATCGGCAGTTGCGTCTGCTCCGCACGAAGCCCCAAAATGGCGGCGCCCACAACAATGTCGAGGAGCGGAGTGCCGATACTCTAGCGCAGCTCATGTAGTGGCTCTAGG
Organism: Ixodes ricinus; assembly: GCA_037355805.1. Taxonomy (NCBI): domain Eukaryota; kingdom Metazoa; phylum Arthropoda; class Arachnida; order Ixodida; family Ixodidae; genus Ixodes; species Ixodes ricinus. The sequence continues at coordinate 18,879 of JAZHYW010004086.1, forward strand.
GTGGGCCTTTTCGTGCAGGCGCGGCCACGGGGACTTGTAAACGTGTACGCGAATAAGGACGGTTCCTGGAGTGACTTTTGTCGTCTTCCTACTGGATAGAGTATAGGATAGTATTGATAGATACGGCTAAATCCTTTTCATTGTGCGGCGGCTTGCGTCGCCTACGTAGCGTAAGCTTTTATAGTCTCGACAATTACCTAATATCCGAATACATTCGGAATTCATAGATAATTGCAAATAGTCACATATACCTGCTAATCACAAGCATTCATTTAAAATTCTGTCCCAGACGTGTTGCGCCATCTCTCGGCGTTTGTCAGAAATATGAGCGATCCTTCGCCAGACTTGCTGCCTGGCGAGGCGGTGCCGTTCTTTCCTCCACCGTGGCCATAACCGTGCCATGCTATCGCTGGTCGCGATCCTGGCGGCGGCACAGCAGCGAAGTTGGATGCGGCAAACGCCTGATCTGCTGAATAGGTCACGTTCAGATTTGACAGTCGACCGTGTGTGTGACTTCTCCAGTCAGCGAGTTGGGACATGGCGACGGCATCGACCCTTGAGTCCGCTCACCCTCCTCGCCAGCACTTCTACATCTAGCCACCAGGATCGCGACGGGCGAATAAATGATCCCGCTGCCTCCCTTGGTGCATTATGATGTCACGTGGGAGCTAGGTATGTTGCGAACTTTTTTTTCGAACCTAATTCGGCGATTCACAGGAACTTTTCTTTTTTTTTCAGTTTGACGAAGTTAGATTTTTTGGAGTGTGTTTCCCGAATTCTACAAAACAACTAAATTGTGGGAAAAAATATTTTTATGAATTGTCTGTTTTATTTTTATTTTACAAATAAAGTGTTATTGGTTTACGCAGTATAAAAGAAAACATATAGGTTTTTATTAATACAATGTGTGTTCCCGTCAATAAGTCGCACCACCCTATAAACTGCTGTTTTCAGAGAAAAAGTTTGTGTATAAGTCACATACATTTGTACGGTCGACACGGGGAAACTGCATTGAAAAATCCGCTAACGTTTAATATGATCGCAACATATGCGTAACCGAAAGCAAGTTTCAATATTCTTGGCACCGAATCGAACGAGAAATATAACCCCCGTGGGAAATTTCCGCAGTTAACGTCTATACTCATAGATTAAAATGCATTTAAGTCATGACCATTGTATAATTGCGACTTATACATGATACGATAGCTTGGTTATTGTTAGGATTATGAAACCCTCCTCCTTCAGGCGGTGACAGCTCAATTTGCTTTATAATTTACGCGCACGCAGACAATAAATTCGAACTTTCGTTGAATTTTGAGTTGAAAGTTGGAAAAAAAAGTCGAACCTGGTCGAACGCAAAGACCAACTCAACTCTCTGACGTCACGCCACAGCGGTGGCGCTGCTGTCGGCACTGCGCATGCGCAGACGCGATACAGGTGCGCCGCACTTTCGAATCAATCTGCTTGTAATCAGGCACTTTCTCTACAGTTAGTTTCGTAGTCGCCAGACTTACAGTTATTTTCGCGTGATGCATAATAATTTAAAAAGCAATCCAACCGCTCTTGCAAATGGAAAAAAAACAAAGTCGAATTTCGGCGTTTTACATGTCAAACAACAAGGGGCATCTGGCACGCCCCCGGTGGAGGACTGAGGATTCATTTTGACCATCTTTGAATCTTTTGACGTGGCACCGAAGGCTCGGTTAGGGGGTCTCCAAACCAAGAACGGAAAGCGGAAAGCTTGCACTTTTGCAGCCGAAAAACGGGAAGCGGGAATGCTTCGTTCCGTCTTTCGATTTTGGACATGATGTTTGTCGGAGCAAGGCGGAGACGTAAGAGGAGAGAGGGTGCGCGTAGCGTTCAGTCAGTCGTCAGAAAGGTGTCACTCATGACCGACCCACGGTAACGTCTCTGTCCACCTGCTCCCTCGCGTACGTCACCTCTCGTGGCCTCTTTCTTTCCTTGAACCTCTCCACTTCCCTTGTCCCTGTGATTGGTTGCGCCCAGTGGTTTCGTCACACAGGCATTCAAAGTCCCCACTCCAGGCACCCGAATGCCCTCCGTCAAAAAAAACAAAAAAACGGGACGCAGCGGAAAGCGTCGGGAGTACTCCCCTCTAAAAGTGCAAGCTACCCGCTTTCCGTCTTTTGGTTTGGAGACCCCTTTACATGGTGCCTTTTCCGCAATAGGCGTCCGTCGATTGCGGGGGCACCTCGGCCGGCCTCTTACGGGTGTTATCACTGCAAATTGTTAGTTTATTTATCAACCGATAGCACCGGACTTAACGAAGAAGTGTGCGTATTCCTGGGAGCTTTTACCTTCTCGCACTGGAAACTTGCAAATTATTGAATAAAGTTAATCCCCAGCCGGACTATCCTGAGAAAAAAAAATAGCCTAATTGAATTTCTTTAATCAGGCTCCGAATCAAAGCTCACTGAGATATGTGCCGAGCAGAATGTCGTTTTTACTTTTAATGGACCACCAGTCCCCTGTGACAAACTTCTGGCACGCATAAATTGAAGCACTAGAAGAAGAAAAACAAAGCAGCAGCTCCTATCACTGTATGAAAGTTTTAGCACCCCAAAACCTCGGCGTTGCATGCAAATCCGGTCTTTGTTTTTTCCAGTTTTTTTTTCTGACCTGAACCGTACATTATGCATGCAGTGACTCAAGCCGCGAGGATAGGGAATAGAAGACCAATGAATGCACCTTAAAAACAAGAACATACATAAAAGATTCCCGTATAGATACTGCTAGGAGATCCCCAGTGCCATACGTGAGTCAACAACGAAAATCATGGTTGCGGGCCGCTGCTTTGAGAGCTCAAAGGGCTATTCCAGTGTGTACGCAGGCGCGTATCTAAAGCACTTTACTGCGCATGCGCGGGCGCGCATGGACCTGAAGCAAGACACTACAAGAAGCGCTAAAAACAAAACAAAACTGTCGAAAGCAAGCAAGCCGTGAAGATAGCTATAGCGTTCCTAACAAGAGCACAGGGAAGCTTGTGGACGGGGCTGGCCCTGGCGAACTCTGTGGCGTCGATATAACACACGACAAACACCAAATCGGGGCGAGGAAAAGATCACCGTATAAATGAAGAGATATTCAGATGGAAACCTTATCTGAAAAGTATGTATATATATATAAAAAAATAACCACGGGGATTAATGGATGAGCTAGGAGCAAAGTATAGTATTCTAAAAATTTTAAATGCGAATAATGCAGCACGAAATATGATACAAAACTGTCGAGATTGGAAGCTTAGCGTTGGCGGAACCTATACCCGTTTCTTTTTTAAGCGTCAGTCACTTGTTCCATTTTCTAGATATCGAGCCGAGGCCGAGCGCGCTCACTTTATTAATGCGCGTTTGATTGTAGTTTTCTGGAAGGACAATGAAAACGTCGTTCCTTGTTCCTGCAATGGAATTCTTGTGTGTGTGTATTTTTATCCATTTTGTTTGTCCATATTTTGTTGGTAGTCGTTCAGGCTGCAATCCCTCGTTAACGTGAATCTAATTATTATGGACGCATCAATTTTCGCGTACAAGGGCGTCAAACAAGGCAGCAACTTATTGCTTGACGCACGTCCTGCTTGTTTTCCTTTTCTTCTTTTTTCACTCGTGTCACTCAAAAGGTACTTTCCGTCCAAAGGAAGGAATCGCGTCGTTCTTTCTAATTAAAGGAACGATGAAATGATTTTTTTCTTTCATATCCTTCCTCCTAGCTTTCCTCCTCAACGCAAAAGGGAAGTGAGAAATCACATGGTCGTGATGTAGTATTTAACCGGATGGGATTACACCAAGCTTCCACCCTGTTTTTTAAGCACAAAATGAGACTTGTCACTCGCAAGTGATGAAGTGACGTCAGTTCACTCATTGGCCAGGAACGCGCGAATCGCAATATCCATCGACGGATTGATTGTGGACGAGCGGATACGATTGCCTCGGGACATGACTGCTGCTTGACTGCCCCATAGTCAGCGGATGTGTGCTTAGCATCATACTTCTTCAAGTCCCAATCCTCTATTCAAGATGAGCTTATCTCACCGACTGGCGAGGTGCGACGTCGACGACGGTCTCACCCTCGTTTGGGCGGTGAACGGCCGACGGGGTTCAACCAAGATGGACAGCATGGTGGACTCCAGAGGATTGTTAACGCCATCAAAAGCGACGGACGCCGGCCGGATATGAGGTGTTCTTGCCGACAGGCCAAGTGCTCGTCCGGAAGTTTACCGGCATGAAAAAAGTCAATATTTTTATCTGCTGTAGCACGCATATCCGTGTTAAAGGGGCCATGAAATTATTTTTTTAACTTCTACTTCCTTAGCTGTAATCCTCAATTCAAAGCGAACTTTGAAATCACGCGGTCGTGACATGCTAGGGCACTAGGGCACCACTGCGATGACCCCAAGCTTCCACCGTGCTTTTTAAGCACACCGCAGAACTTGCCGTTCGCAAGTGATGATAAGTTCCGTCAGGGCACTCATTGGCCACGAACGCGAATTCAAATATTCGTCCACGAATTGATTGTTGACGAGCGCATACGTCCGAGTGACGCAATTTTCGTGTCCAATGCGTGAGCTGGGGTCGGCTGACGTCATTTTGGCCTTTCTGGGCATTGCAAATAGGATATTCAGAACCATATATACATGAGGATAAGATCAGAGCACACGGACATTAATGAGCACAAAACGGGCCCAGCTACGAAAAATAAATATTACACTCGTAATAAATAATTATGTCTGTAACTTGTTAATTACAAAGACGAATACACCTCTGAGCATCTAAGTTTATTAGTATGTGTTGATGCATTGTTATATAGCAGGACATTCCATATACGTCATTTGAGCAAACGCCAGCTTGCCACTTGAGAAAACAAGCAAAAAAAACACTCGATCCAATGTAAGCTACTGCAACGAGAGCACGTTATGTCAAAATCTTCAGAACTGCCGATTCGTAAAATTGTCGATTAATGCAAAAGGTTAAAGATCGCAGGCGCTTCCTTGCTAAAAGCTGCTGTGATTATTCGGTGACCTAGGGCTAAAACAACTTCCCCTAGGCCCTACACGTGACGTATATCTTTCGTTTTCGATTCTCAGAAATTCAGACTTTGAAAGAAAGCTAGAAAAATGCAAAAATTTTCATCCTAAAAGCTATATCGTAAAATGGGTAATCAGTACAAAACGTAAAGATCGCAGGAGCTTCCTCCTAAAAGCTTCGGTGATTATGCGGTTACCTGGGGCTGAAACAACTTCTCCAAGACGCAACAAGCGACGCATACATTTCGCATCCATTCTCCGACACTCCAACGTTGAAACAAAGCCTAGAGTATGCAAAAATTACATGCTAGAAGTCTTATCGATCCTCGAACACATCCGGGAATCCGAGCACCGCTACGGCGATATGACTGATGCTGTCGCACAGGTGCTAATGTCCAGAGAGATCTTGCACAGAAAAGCTATAAAGTCTCATTAGTTCGGATCTTCACTTTATACCTGCGTCAGAGAGCACGAAGAAGTCCGAAATCGTCGGCAAGCAGTGGCACATTACGACCAGACTTGTACGTAATCCGTTACAAGTAACGGAATTACTTGTAATCCCTTACATTTATCGGTAATTTAGTAACGGAATAATTACATATTTTCTAGAGTAATTTTAAAGTAATTCCCTTACATTTTTTACGTAACGGATTCCTTGTAATCCGTTACATTTTTTTCCGATCCAGCCCCCCCCTCCTTCTAAAGAGAAGGTCGTTTTCATTTTGGTAAAGTTGAGCGCAGTGACACTCCAAAGGGAGGCTTGGCACTTTTCAGTTCCGCAAAGCCTTTTTTTGCAACACCAAGCCCCTGAATCTTTTTTTTTAGACCCTCACAACCAATGTCAAAAGATCCAAATAAACATTTCCACAAAAAAAAAAGAGGGGTGGGGGAAGTTATATCCGCTTTTTTTAGTGTCTGTTTTTTCTTTGCGATCGAAGGCGGGGAGAGGAAGACACCAAGTGATTGTATGCCTCTTTGAGATGCTCAAGGTGGTAAGTGCACAGACAAGAATTAACAATGTCCTTCTCGGTTATAGTAACTACGACCATTTTCATAATGTCACAACACGAGACAACGCTCCGTCTACCCTAAAATCCGCTAAAAGAGATGTTATAATATGTGAAGGTGTTATTGCCACAAGCATCCTCGTTGGTCGATGCACACTTATCATCTTCTCTTAGAAAACAGGATGTATTTTTTTCTGCTTCTTTCACCTTATTTGACCCTGTTTTAAAAGCTACTTACTTTTTTTGTAGTCCAACTTCTAGGGTTGGCCCACTTTATTTGTGAATTTCAGCCAGGTTATCTGCATCTCAGTTACCCTTTTTGTGAGTCAGCTTTTTGCGAGCACTTCGAAAATGGTAATAGTCTTTTTTTTCTTCTTCCTGTTTTTACCCCAGCAGGACGCATCTTATCTCAAGCAGATATTTTTAAAAATAAAACATAATGGTGGCTGACTTAGACTTAAGATTCAAAGAGTGAAACTCATGAGTGGGGCCATAGCGTCGCTTAGTTTTCTGCCTTTCGCTGCCCGTGGCATCAGCGGACATCTATCTGGAGAATACCGGAGTAAACTGCAGTCGGTCCGTGCTCCGTGCGTTTTTGAACGGCACCAAGAAAGGTACACATGGAAAACGTGCGTTTACATTTCCTTGTTTTAACAAACGTTCCAATTAATTGTTGTTATAAGTGTCCTGTTTTTTTTTTTCTCGATTACTTATATTTAAATATTGGAAACTTTTTCTTAATCACCAACGTCTCAACCGAGGCTCGACCTGTTCAGAACCAAAGGAAGAAGAATATCGAGCCTAACCTTATTTATTATTTAAGTATCAGCTTCCTGTTACCAACTTTACTAAAACTCTCGAATAGCAGGCAACGGCTGCAACGACGAAGCTTTGCTCTATCTTCAAGCTAAATAGTACTTCCGTTGCTTCGCTGAAAAAGCTCAATGCAGAGCATGAAGCATTCGTGAGGCACAATATGGCACTCCCATCCAGTGCCTCAGTTCAAAGGGTGTTCAGCGTAGCAGTGAACATATTGAGTAAGAAATAACGCAAAATGTCTGACGAGACTTTCGAGAGTCAGCTGTTGCTTAAAATACTCAAGGTCAATAAATGGAACAGGTGGCAGCATTAAGATCTTGAATAACCTTCTTCACTTTGTTTCTTAATTGAGGAAAATATTGTTGAAAGTAACGCCACGAAAGTAACGGATTACTTTTGGGGGTAACGGTCGCTTACTTTCATGGGAGAGTAATTGTAATTGTAATAAATTACAATTTAACCTCGAGTAATTGTAATTGTAATTCCTTACTATTTTTCAGTAACGTGTACAAGTCTGATTACGACTACCACGCACCGAACAAGCTCGAATTCACCCAGAGAGGATAGAAGGGTAGGAGAGGGCATGACGTGAGCCTCGTAGCCTCCACAAGCCATGCTCACTTGACGCCTCGCCCCTTTCTCATTTTCCTCCTTACTCTCCTCACTTATCAGCCCAACATGACCAGATCGCGTGACCGTAGCTAGCCTTCGTCTAGCCTTCGATCTGATAAAACCTACCGGACGGAGCGCGCGCAAGCCTGCAAGGAATTCTTCTACATTCTACCATCCATCTCGCACGTGACATGTCACGCGCACCAATCGCCAAAGAGATCTACGGTCACGTTGGCCACAAAATCGTTTAAACTTTTTATGACTAGGCTTCATCGATATTGCAACGTGCCCCCTCCTAGTACTTATCCTCCTTGCATCCATCAGCTCTGGGCGCTGCCATCTTACCGGTGACATCACGTCTCTTGCGAGGTCACGTGACGAGTAGTCACGCGGTTGCTATGGGCACGGTGCCAGCTCGGCCCGTTGCTATGGTACCGCGTATGACCAATCGCGGTGAGAGGCGGCACAGGGAAAAGCGTGGCGGCGCTACTCTGGCAGCTACGCTGCCATATCGAGTGGCTCTATTCGGTACTACTAAATTTAGAGCGGGTTATCAACTCTGGCGTAGTTGGGTCCGCTTCGCACGCAGGGGACTCAGGTTCGATTCCTGCGGGCGCAGGTAAACTCTTTTAGGAATTTGGCAACATCGGCGACGGACGGCTTTCATCGCCAACTACATCATCAACACAACCACTAATACAACTCCAACATCAACTACCACAACTACGACAACAACGTACGTCGTTTCCAGGGTGGGAAGAGCCCATTGCAGCTATAATGCTGTAAAAGACGAAAACGTGTCGCCCCAGGCTCGCGCTTTGGCACGCGCCGCACGGGCTGTTCCAACTCGCACGTTGCTCTCGGCGAACATCCCTGTGCACACCTCACAGCATCGGCCCGGTAGACTCGAACATGAAGAGCGTCAGCCCTCCTTCGGTGGACGCCGACAAGTACGAGGGTAGTCCAGTATTCTCCGGGAGTACCTCCAGCGGTAGTCCAGTGTTCTCCGGGAGTACCACCCCCGGAACCTCACCCAGTGCCGGGACCCGTTCCGTCAAAGCCGGAGCCGTGCCCACCTCGCAGGGCCACCATGGGACATCGGAAGAAGGAGATCTATCCCCAACACGGAGCACCACGAAAACGGAGACTTCCCCTCATAGTTCGGCAAGGCGCGTTCCAGCGGAAAGGAGGAGTCGAGCAGGTCCCGATCCCGGCCGAGCTCCGAGTCCAGTCGATTTCAGACCAAACGTCTTCTCCAGTGGTGAGGAGCTGAGCGGAGAAGAGGTCGACCGGGACACCAGGTTCCTTCAGATGTGGTTCCTCTGCATAGCGTTTGTAGGAACCATGTTGATTCCCGGCGTCCTGATCCTCCTTGGACACCTCTCACACTCGGGCAATGTTTCACCCAGCAGCGGCGGCACCACTCCGATCTTGACGCGTTCCTACACCAGTCGAAGGACGACCATAAAATTCTCGGCAGCCGTCGACAACTGTTCCGGTGCGGTGAGTCTGACAGACGACATCAACAGTCTGTCCCGTGCTACCACATATTTCTCGGTGCCACCGCACACGAAAGACTTTCAGTTTTTCTGTTTGTTTAATAACTCAAGATTCCGCAAAAACGACAACTTCCACTACCTCCCAGAGCATCTACCCTTCGAACTCTGTCCATATGTCATCTATTGGTCCATGAGTATCGAAAATGGTCGAGTGCAGAGTAGAGTTCCAGCGTTTGACATGCAGTACGGTATCTGGGAGCTGAAGAACACCAGCGACCGCCTCAGTCGACGCAAGACCAAGGTTCTGATGGCGCTTGGCGGGTACCTCGAGGACAGTCCGCACTTCTCGAGGCTGGGCGAGGACTCCGTAGCCATGGACACCCTAGTCGCCGACATCGTGACGATGATGGCCGACTTTCGCCTGGATGGGTTGGCCATCCACTGGGTTATTCCCACGGGCGCCTGCCGGCCTTCTAGGGTTTGCCAAATATTGTCAGGTCTTTTCGGTAGAGTGAAGATGCTTATGAGTCTAAACAATCGGCAAGCGCTAATGACTCTCTTTCTTCCCTACGGAGACACCACAACCGTGAACTGTGTGCCGCAGAACCTGATAGACTTTTTCTTCTTCATGACCCACGAGTTTCGGCCAGACCCTATTCCCCACCTTTCTCGCTTTTGCAACATCATCGCTGCGAGCGCACTCAACTCTCTCGGACGTGCTCATTTCTTTTATGGAAGTTGGAAAAAGTACTGCGTCGGTATTTCGATGGCCGCCTTCCTCTTGGAGGGGACAAACACCCCTAGTGGCACAGACTATCGTTACTCCACATCGACCCGCTTTCCCCATATACCGGGCAGGGCGCCCTTGTTCGAAGAATGCACAGGACATCTACCACCAGAACTTCGATCGGGGAGTTGCCGTTACTACAATTTTTCGAGCGCGGCCTCTCCGTCCTCTGTAATATACGCGTATTTGCCAGTCGGGAGGCTAAATGATCTCCTGCACATTTCCATTAGAGGAGGAAGCTCTCGATGCACCCTAGTAGCTGACCTGGACTTCGAAACTTACAAGCCGAGCTGTTTACCTTTGTACCCAACATTAAGGAAGCTATTCCTGGAGGTCTGATAAGCACCCGCCGGCTACCTAAATTATAAATTCGCTGATCTACTTCCCGTAGTTTTCTAAAAGACTCGTTCTACAAATGAAGAGTTACCTGCTTATGTTATAATTATATAAATATTTTTTTTATCAGCCTCATGCTGAAGGATTTTCTCTCCGTTTCTCGAAGGACGTATAAACCACTCTTTTTTTTCTATTACATTTGTTAAAATACAGACCCGGTACGACAAGCTGTGCATTCATTTTACGGCGTCTGCGGTTTTCTGTAGTGTATCACTTAAATATTTTTACGAGTATCGCAATCCGAGGGAGGCGATATAACTGCAAAGTTTATGATTTACGCCAGACTATGAAGCCGTTCTATATTGGACAGGAGATCGAAATATAGGCGGAGCTTTATCGAGCTTGTTGACCCCACAGCGCGGTGTTTACTATAACACGGCATATGAAAGAAACTGAAGCTTGCCTACCACGGTCTGGGCACGAGCAATTAACTCATACCATTGCTTTCGTCGCACGAGGAGCGGCCTTCGAATCGTCATCTTCGATTTTTTTGTTTATCAAAAACAAGCAAGGAAATTATGTTGGTTTCTCCCGCAGCTGAAGCGCACCACTATAGTGTCTTGACTATTCCATCTCCTCCCCAATATGTTTCATGAAATTCCCATTTCTACTCTAAGAGACGCTATCCTCCACTGTACTTCAAAGCGTTTTTGTGTAGCCTGGCGCTCAATTTTGTTTTACAGCGGAGCTGTTTATGGCTAGGGTTCCGTCAAGTTTTCGTGTGGGTGACAAAAAAAAAAAAACGCTCGCACCGCATTTACGCGCCGCACGTGCCGGCGTCTGCAGCCAGCATAGCCTCCTCTACACTCACAAAGCCTGGCACTTCGACGACGGAGCCATAGAGTGCCCGGTCGCAGATTTGGAGCGCGAGGATCTCGTAGCAGAGAGCATTTCTCGGGGAACCTGGTAGTCAGCGCACAGCTTGTTGTGAATTGTAATTTTGAATCCTCCTCACGGGAAACCAGCCACACAGTGCTCGTGTAAATATGCAGTTAACGAAAACGAGGAACACGGAGAAACATTTTGGCGCGATGGAGATCGAAGGAAAGGAAGTACGGAACGACTACGATGACCGACACCCATAGATTAACTTCGCCATGTAAATAGTAAATCCATTCTGTTTTTACCATAAGTCTTTGGCGTTCATTACGCAACAACTTAATAGTGCCGAAACCCGAGACTTCAAGCCAGGAACGACCCTCAACGAAACGAAGTCAGTTGCTGAGCAGTGAGCGAGTGAACGCCACGGACTGACCTTGAACGAAATTCGGATCGACGTCGTAACAAGTAAGCAACTCTATTACCCGAAGCTTACCAACCCCTCAATTTATTCAAACATGGAAAAGTGCGAACGCAAAGGACTGCTCGCGCAGCACAAAACACCCGAATGGTCAGAGAGGGCGCTACTATTCTCAACACAGCGGATGTAATTCAAACCAATGCCATAGCAAGAAACCTTGAGGTAAATTATGAAGAACTCAAGAATCTGAACACCGAGCTCGAGCCCTTCATTGCGGATGGAGATCTCGAGAGCGAATACCAGTCGGTAATTGAGCACGAGGAAGTAAACGACCCACACCTTGAGCAAGCTTCAAAGTCGTGCAGTGCAACTACATTCTGGTGAACCTGCGTGATCATCAACATCGGTAATTGCCTTACGTAGCGAAGAACGAAGACGGAGTGGTGTGAAACTACCGAAGTTTCAGCTGTAATCCTTTAAGGGCGAGCTTGCTGAGTGGCAAGCCACTACACCAACGAGCTCATCAAATTGAGAGCAACTACATCAACGATCTCATCTTCCGACTTCTGCAGTTCTCCATGCCAAAGCTCAACGTAACAAGGAGTGCATTTTTTGCAAAACTACAGGACACAGCACGGAAAACTGCACCAGTGGCATTTCTCTAAAGGAGAAGAAGAAGAAACTCTCAGGAGAGATGCGATGTTTCCGGTGCACCCTAATACCCTTGTTACACGGGCACATTTAACTGCAGTTACGCTAAGCCACAGTCAGCGCACAATACTTGCCGACAACATTCTGCGGCGATGCTGTCAAAGCTATGGGCGAACGTGCGCTTGAGCATCTTGAGCACCCATCAAAGTAGTGCACGCGCTCTCTTCACTTCTTTTGAAATAGCTGTCCAAGAGTATAGTGCGGTATCTGTGCTGCTACGTAACAGCAGTTAAAGCTGAGTTAACCGCGGTTAAGTGTGCCCGTGTAATACCCCTGTTAAGGGCCGCCCACACTAGCCCACACTACCGAGAAAACGCGCGCGCGCGCCGATCGCGTTGAAAACGGGTTCCGCAAAATCGGTTGAGCGCGTGAAATCATGCGTTCGCTCGAATGCCTCAAGAGTGCGCGAGGCCTCCTGTGCTGTCACGTGACATTCGCCGCGATCGGCGTGCCACGCGCGTTTTCTCGCTAGTGTGGGCGGCCCTTTACACGGGCAAGCTTAACCGCGGTTAACTGAGCTTTAACTGCTGTTACGTGGCAGCACAGATACCGCACTATACTCTCGGACAGCTATTTCAAAAGAAGTGAAGAGAGCGCGTGCACTGCTTTGATGGGTGCTCGAGATGCTCAAGCGCACGTTCGCCCATAGCTTTGACAGCATCGCCGCAGAATGTTGTCGGCAAGTATTGTGCGCTATCTGTGGCTTAGCGCAACTGCAGTTAAGTGTGCCCGTGTAACAAGGGTATAACAGGGGTATACGAGGGCATAAGTCAAAGGACTGTCACAGGAAAATCTCTTGCACTTCCTGTGCGGGGCGACACGCAACATCCATGTGCGATCCGACCTGGAAGTCTTCAGCGAACACTAGTGCGAAACAAACCATCACGACTAGCGTTCAAAGCGCCGGCAATGGTAGCATAGGGATTTCGCTAGACGACGACCTCCTACTTGAGACCTTTCGGACCTGGGTGGTCGAGGACGGGAATACTGTCTACGCACGAGCCATCTTCGACGGTGGAAGTCAGCGAACATTCATACAAGAAGACGTTTCTCGCAAACTGGGTCTTTAGGTGCTAGGAGAGACCAGACTACGCTTGAACGCCTTTGGAAGTTCTACTTCACTGCCGCAACAACGAAGGCTGGTTCAAGTGAACCTGCGTAGTCAGTACAACAACGAAGAACGCATTGTTGAAGCGAGAGAAATTCCATTTATATGCGAGGACATCCTTTAGGTACCTGTAAACCATGAGTTTGTCCGCAGCATTGAGGAAGACGGAGGCTGCATCGCTGACAAACTTCTGTCCCCCGGCGTTCCTAGTGAACCAGGCATAAGCCTGCTCATTGCGTCGGACCAAATCTGGAAAGTTGCCAGTGAGCGGGTGCGACATTGTGAAAGCAACGTAAGCCTCATGGCTTTAGACACTAAATTTGGGTGGACATTTCAAGGACCCGAAACGCCATATTTGAGGGCGATGTTTAGAGTGCATGCTCAGAACGAGCTCACAATAATAGGCTGCTGAGACTGGCAATCTGCGATGGTGCAAACACACACTCAGGGCGGTTTGCTGATCATTGCGGCTATCTCTCTCGGCGGCAAGAGAGATTTTTTGGTCGCGTGTTTGGCTCAGAGGGTAAGAAATACTTATACTTCGTTTCAGCTTAAAGGGGCCGTGCAAGGACTTTTTTACTTGTTTTTAATTTGCACCGAACCTGAGCGCGCTGAACGTAGTAATTTAACTTTTCTTTTCTCGAATTTTGCTTTATTTTAAAAGTTATAGGCAAATTAAAATACCAAAAACAAGCAAAAAAATAACCTCCTTCATGACGTCCTTGGTCGCTTGAGTGGCCGGGAACTAGAGGAGAGGTAGTGAGCTCAGCGAGCGCTCACGGCTGCCGCACTCCGTGTCGACTGCTCGTGAGAGCGCCACTAAAGCATGTGTTGGATAGGCTGGATGAAGCGGGCGGCCAGGGCGGCTCGCACTGCATTTGCTGCCCGATTAAACACTAATTTTGCATGACATCTCATTGACTACAAGCGACCGCAAACACGAGGTAAAGATCAGTTCAGAACGGGAGCCACTTCGCGCTGCCATACCGCCAAATGGCCAAACCGCGATCCAATCCGGCTCCGAAGGCCTTCGGAACGCTCGGAACCGGTCGGACCCTCGACCGCAGCGCCGCCACGTGTATCCGGGACCTTTCTACGCTTGACGCACGTGGGTGCCTGATCCCACAACCCATTTCTAGTATGCGCCGCCTTTTCCACCGTTTGGTGGCGGGTATGTCGACGGGTCATTTCTTATTTCCGTACTTTAAAAACTGCATTTGTTTCTTTTCTGATCTAGAATACTGAACAAAAACTACTTTCAGAAATAATTGAAACGGTTCGCGCCATTTATATTTTGTATTTCGACTAAAAAGAAAGCTTTTAGCGGCTCTGACCAGTAGTGAGGCCAGAACCAAAGACGTCACATATCGCGCGCTTTCGGCACCGCGTGTCGCCCCCGTAGGTGGAGGAGGTTTCCGCGTCGATCGTCCGGTTAAAATATGACGCACTGATATTTAGTTATTCTCTCCGTGCCCGCTGGCTTGCCCGAACCCCAAGAGATGTGGAAACCGCAAAAAAGTTAGGCGCTTAAATATGATTGCAGGGCCCCTTTAAGTTCAGACGCAGCGGATGCCACAAGTGCGAGCTTTGTGGCCCTGTACAGTGCTTGCGCTGCATGAGCGCGCGTGCTTGGCAGGGGCACCGAAAGTTCGCAGCTCGCGCGCTTGTAGTATCGACTAAAGTCACTGGATCCTGGGAAAGTAGCGCCATTGCCTTCCCTACCTGCTAGCCGGACACAAACGGATACTAACATACAGACGACCCAAACCACGCAAGGCGATTGGCTAATCGGTCCACGTTGCCATGGGAATCGCCATCTTGGTCCACTTAAATCCTCGAAGCTTCTAGGGGTCGTACTAAACCAGTCGCGCTAAGATCATTATGGAGCATCATCGTGCTGGAAGCGTTCCTCGCCAATTTAAGAGTCTTTGGCACTTTGTATGCGATCAACTTATTGATCATGCCCATCTCCATGGATCTCTTACAATTATATTGTTCTTCTTGCGTATTTCAAGACAGTAAACTTATTTTTCAGTGCCTCCAAGCACCGACACAGCATCTGGTGGTGGTACGAAGGTGTACACTTGTTTCACCGGTGTGTGGTGAGCAAAATCTCGGTATACAAAAACCGGCTCCATGAAGCTACCCGTCACCAGCGAATCTAGATCGGCTCACCGAGAACGGAGGGTAAAGGAGAAATTGCTCATTTCACGGACCAAGATGGCGACCACATGGGGAGCTTGGCGTTACTTTCCCAGGATCCAGTGACTTTAGTATCGACTGCCCGTCTGGACTTTAGTATAGCTTCAGTCGATTCCGCTCAGCAGATTTAATGAGATTGTCCGGTGTAATCCGTAAGTTACTAAGTTTTTGCGCATGGTCACGTAGATAGGACCTAAATATAGTCAGATGTGATTTTTATTTTATTAAAAGACGCCTCAATATTCGTTAAATCAGTTATGAACATCAGTACGAAACTTCCTGCCAAATTTGGCAAGTATGCATGGCCGGTCGTGTGATGACGTCACATCAGGCATGGTGACGTCAGAGTCGCGGGCGTCGCCTTATTCTCGGTTCTGATCAACATGGTTGATGGTGCGTACGTACAAAGATCATCGTTAAAGAATTGAACTTCCCTCAATACCCTCAATTCTGTCTTCCTTATGTAAGCAAGCGCCATTCTGTTTTGGCCCTTTTATTTTATTTCGCCGAGCGCATTCTAAGCGAGCGCCATTGTGTTTTGCCTTTTTCTTTTATTTCGCTGGGCGCAAGGTTGTGTTCTCGGAAGATTGTGATTTATTCGAACTCCTCGGCGCCAAGGTCTCGCACGTGGATTCCCGCGCCATGAAGGCGCGACTGGCTGGCGTCAGGCAGGATGCGGCATCGGGTTACAGCCATGGGCGAGACCAAGCTGGGCCAGAGAACTATGCGCCAGTCTAACAGCGGGACTCAGAGCGAGAGTGTGTGCGCGATGGTGGTACGCGACCACCAATAGTGTCCATCTTGTAAACTAAACTTGTATCGAGAATATTAAATCCAGTGTTTCTTTAATTTCAAAAGCCATTTGTCAAGACCTCGTTTATTATCAAGAAGTTATTTTATTTGAAACAACCATCGATTACACTTAGAACAAAGTTATTTTAATGAGACAACAGTCAAAAGCTGAGGCGGCTCTCTTTGGCTGATGTTACGTCAGAGCTCCCGCTGTTGCCAACGAAAACGCTGTGTTTTTCAGGTGAAATCTGAGCAATTCGGTTCTGTTTAAAATTGAATTCGCTGTGCGGTGGAGGATCAAAAATTCGAATGTCGTGCGGATGATATTCCTCAAAGCAATGACAATATAATTTCTTTTCTGAAAGACAAAACTTTACCAGACAATCCCTTTAAGGCTTGCCTGTTGTGTTATTTAATTCTCACGTAACACGATTGTTTCCAGAAATAACTTTACACGCCGCTCCTCAGGTGCACAAATGCGATTCGTTTCACTTACATTTCGAAACATTTCCCCCTTTTTCCAGCGAGCAGAACGGGACTTGAATAATCGAAGCAAGGACAGAATTACAGCAGCCATTTGTAACGACGGCATTTTGTTATAGGCGTTTTTTTTTTTTTAGAGCGCAGCTCTTAGGTGTTTGTTTCCAGCTTGAGCGGTGTCGCCGGCGCCGTCGCCGTCGGCGTAACCGTGGCGGCGTTTCGGCGCCGTGCCGAAACGTCCGCGTGGGGTCACGTGTCCCCCGTGAGGCCACGTGACCCCGGGGATGTCACGTGACCACCGTGAGGTCACGTGACCTCCGTGAGGCCACGTGACCCCGGTGACGTCACAGGACCGCCGTGAGGTCACGTTACCGCCGTGAGGCCACGTGACCACCGTGAGGTCACGTGACCCCGGTGACGTCACGTGACGCCCCATGAGGTCACGTGACCTCCGTGAGGTCCCGAGCGTCACGCGACGTCACGAGGGTCACGTGACCTCACGGTTACGGCGACGCCGACGCCGCTCGGAGGGAGGAGTATCAGGCAGGATGAGGAGGAGAGGAGGAGGAGGAGGGGTATACCCTCCCCTCAGTACCCTTCCCTCCTCCTAATCAAGAGCTGCGCTCTAATTCGGTGTTACAGGGCTTTCTTTTCCTTTATTTTTTTTATTTTTTTTAGAGAGCGTGTGCAGTGGGCATTGGGTACTACTAAGCTTTTAGCGGGTTATCAACTCTGGCGTAGCTGGGACCGCTTAGCACGCATTGAACTCGGGTTCGATTCCTGCGGGCGCCGGTAAACTTTTTTTAGGAATTTGGCAACATCGGCAACGAACAGCTTGCATCGCAAACTACATCAACAACGACAACCACTAATACATATTTTATTTATTTATTTATTTATTTACAATACCCTCAGGGCCATAAGGCGTTAGAGAGGGGAGTGGGTGTGAAGTACAATGTTTGTTACTGCTTCTCGGAATCTGATTGGGTCCTGGATGGTGACGATGTCTTCGGGAAGGTCATTCCAGTTAACAATTGCATCAGGAAGAGGGGCGTGCTGATGTGCTGTGGAAAAACACTTTGGCCGGGCTATTTTATTGCAATGATCGAGTCTGGAGGAAAGATAAGCCGGTGGGGAAAGAAGAGACTGATTTAGAAGTGGTGAGTAAAAAACTTTATGCAGAAGGCAGAGACGGAATATTTTTCGACGGGTGGAAAGCAATGGGAGAGAGAGATTTGATTTAATGAGGGAGACACTGTAAAAACTATAGTAATTAGACTGAATAAAACGCGCAGCACGGTTTTGAACAGATTCAATGTAGTCTGTTAATGTAGCATGATGAGGGTGCCAGATTGAAGATGCGTATTCTAATTTAGACCGAACTAGGGCAAGATAGAAGAGCCGTTTTAGTTGAGAAGGGGCGGATCTGAAATTGCGACGAAGGAAACCCAAGCTTTTGTTAGCGGAACTCACAACTGAATTAATATGGTTTTCCCAGGAGAGATTTGAAGTTAGAAGAACGCCGAGGTATTTATACATATCAGTGGGTTGAAGAGGGATGCCATTGAGAAAATGAACAGGAGAGGTTTGAAAAGAGGAACGAGAGAAGCGCATGCATTTACATTTGCTGACGTTAAGCGTCATCTGCCAGTTAGTACACCAGCTCTGAACTAGGTCAAGGTCATTTTGTAGGGTTAAAGAGTCATGAGGGGATGTTATTTTTCGGTAAAGGACGCAGTCGTCGGCAAATAGGCACATGGGTGAAGATACCTGAAGAGGAAGATCGTTGATGTAGATGAGGAAAAGTAACGGTCCAAGCACCGTTCCCTGAAGCACGCCAGATGTTACGGGGGCTAAAGTGGATGAACAATCATTAACATAAACAAACTGATGACGCTGAGAGAGAAAAGATTCAATCCAGGAGAGAACATTATTATCGAGGTATAATGACGATAGTTTTAGAAGCAGTCTGTTATGCGGAACTTTGTCAAATGCTTTAGCGAAGTCGAGAAATACAGCGTCAGTGGGGTAGCCAGAATCAAGGTTTGCGAACAGGTCATTGGTTAAGCAGAGAAGTTGGGTTTCGCAGGAGTAGTTTCAACGGAAGCCGTGCTGCGCTTTGTTAAAAAAAGGAGATAGAATCAAGGTGAATAGATAGTTGCTTTATGGATTACGTGCTCGAGTATTTTAGAAGGTACAGAAGTTAAAGATATTGGCCTATAGTTTAAAGGAGAAGATTTATTACCGCTTTTGTGGACCGGAATGACCTTGCCGATCCTCCAATCTTCAGGAACCGCCGCCGTATCTAATGATTGCTGAAAAATGTTTGTTAGAAATAGGCTTGAGGAATATTTAGTGCTTTGTAAGACCTTAGCATTTATGCCGTCGACACCACAGGAAGAGGACATTTTCAGTGACTTAATAATACTAACAATACCTTCGAAATCAATACAAATTGGATCCATAGGTAAAACATTGCTAGTAATAGGTAAGGACAGTGCTAAGGGAGAGTGGGCGGTGAAATGGGAAGAAAATAAATGATTAAGAACTGTGGCACACTGATTAATCTCGATAATGTTCTCAGAATTATCAATAAGCGCTAGTGGGGAGTATGGTGCATGATTTACAACATTCCAAAATTGGCGCGGGTTGTTTAGTAGCATAGATGGAAGGGTCTCCTGGTAGAATATACGCTTCTGCCGCTCTAACATAATTTTATAATTAGTGGCAGATTCATTATATCTAGACCAGGATAAAGCAGTGTCTTGGTTTTTGGCTACTCGAAAACGTCGTTTTTTCTTATTGTTAAGGGTTTTCAGTGAGCGCGAATACCAAGGATTAGAAGACCGGGAACTGATGTTAATAGTTGGAACATGAGCTTCAATGAGTTGCAGTAATTTGTTTTTAAAAAGGCACCAATTTTCATTTATATTCCTGTCGTCAAAACCCTCCAGGAAGACTGAGAAATAGCTTGAGAGGTCCTGGTTAAGCTGCTCATAGTTCCCCTTATTATATAGCCTTATTTGCTTGGTCAACCTGACTGGTTCCGGTGCTTGAAATCCTAGGTTATAGGACACTGCTTTGTGGTCACTGATGCCTTCAAAACCGGTAAGAGAGGTAATAGATTTCGGATGGTTAGTCAAAAGCAAGTCTAAAATATTTGAACATGTGGCGGTTACACGGGTAGGGAAAGAAATCATCTGCGAAAGGTTAAAATCTAGGCAGAGACTGATAAAATCGCGACACTCGCCAGAACTTCCACTACCAACAAGATCTGATAAATTCCAATTTATCTCACGGAAATTAAAATCGCCTACTAAGAAAACAGAATGACCAGGATGTTGTGTGAACAAAATTCACAATTCATCATGCAAAGAAGTTACAAAACTAGATGACGCATCTGGCGGTCGATAACATACGCCAACCAGGATTGACTTAAAACCACATTTCACTGAGACCCAGATGGCCTCAATTGACATGGAAACGAAAAGAAGTGTGCTTTTAATACTTTTATCAATGCATATTAAAACGCCGCCACCACGACGATCCTTCCGATCGCGTCGATAAAATGTAAAGTTTGAATGATTTGGCAGTATTTCATTGTCGTTTATATCAGGATGAAGCCAGGTCTCAGTGATCAGTACTATCTTAGCATCACAGGTTGAAATATGAGAACACAATTCGTCACGCTCTGGTATTAAACTGCGCGCATTTAAGTATAAAACACCGATAAGTGAGTTAGAGTTGGAGGAAGCAACGCGTTTGTTTCCACTCCCAGCGTGTGCCTATGCGGAAGCACTAACCACAGAATCGGAAACGGAGTCGTAAAGGAAGACATTTGAACCCATATGTAGTTTATCAAAACGCAGTTTATACGGACCTCCCTGTGACTTGGCGAATGCAAGAAGTCTCTGACGCGCAACGCGAACTTTCTTCGAGAAATCTTCAGACATAGAAAAAGGGAGGCCGCGCAGCTTCGGTCCACACAAAAGTAACTGGTTTTTTGTTTTGTATGAAGAAAAGCTTGCAATGATAGGCCTGTTCTTTTCCCGAGATTGGGTTCCCAATCTATGTGCACGTTCAATCTGAGAGCTATCAAGTGGGTGTGACACCTAGTTTCTCACTTGCAAATTCTAAAACTTTTTGTTCGGATGAAGACCATGACTCGCCAGCAGCATCGGGTATGCCATAAAATAGAAGATTACACCGTCGCGAGCGGTTTTCAAAATCATCAAGTCGAGATAGCATAGTTTCAGTAGCAGTGGACTGCGCAGCGACGGAATGTTGCAGATTACAGATATCTGCTTTGGCCTGTGTGATAGACAAAATTTCTTTTTCGAATGAAACAAGTTTTGCATTTAGCGACGCCACCGAAGTCTCAAGTTGAGCCTGTTTGCCAAGTATCGCCTCGACATCGGCTTTTAGGGCAGCTTGTCCCGCCGCAAGGCCGGTTACATTAGTATCGAGTTTCAGCATTAGCTCGTGCATACTACCAAGTTGTTTCACCTGCGCTTCCAATTCAGCCTTGGTAGGCCCGGGACCAGGATTTGTTTCAATGTCACCGGACAAGAGTAGCAATTTACCAATAACGCGCGCACAATCACAAGCGAGACAAAGTAACACTTTGGGGCACGGGAATAGTAAAATGTTCACATTATTTGTACTCTTAGCATGCAACGAGAAACGTTTACAAACCTGTACGAGAGGAAGCATTTCATGCGTAAGCGTCCGTGCTGTCTTAGCGTTCCCGTGCCCACTGAGGAAGGAGTGGCTTGCGCCGTCCTTATGTAGGCTGGGATCTTGGAATGCTGGGAATGCTTCCGACCAGGGTGACGTCACGGTGCTTGGGGGCGGGTCCTGCTGACGCACGGAGGATGACACGCCGAGAAAAGATGCCAGTCGGGTGGATCCGCCAGGATTGTTGACACCAAGGATGACTTGAGGTGGACCCGGTGATAGTGCGAGACCGAGAAGGGCCTGAAGAAGTGGGATCTGTACGAGAGGAAGCATTTCATGCGTAAGCGTCCGTGCTGTCTTAGCGTTCCCGTGCCCACTCCGGTGTCTCATGGCGGCTCGGCCACGTGGGCACGGCTCGGCCACGCGCAGCACCGGCTGTTCAACTCGCACGTTGATCTCGGCGAACATCCGTGTGCACACCTCGCAGCAGCGGCCCAGTGGACTCGAACATGAAGAGCGTTAGCCCTCCTTCGGTGGACGCCGACAAGTACGAGGCTAGTCCAGTATTCTCCGGAAGTACGTCCAGTGGTAGTCCAGTGTTTTCCGGGAGTATCACCCCCGGCACCTCATCCAGTGACGGGACCCGTTCCGTCGAAGCCGGAGCCGCGCCCACGTGGCCGAGCCGCCATGAGACACCGGAAGAAGGAGATCTCTCCCGAACACGGAGCACCACGAAAACGGAGACTTCCCCTCTTAGTTCGGCCAGACGCGTTCCAGCGGAAAGGAAGAGTCGGGCAGGCCCCGATCCCGGCCGAGCTCCGAGTCCAGCCGATTTCGGACCAAACGTCTACTCCAGTGGGGAGGAGCTGAGCGGCGAAGAGGTCGACCGGCACGCCAGGTTCCTTCAGATGTGGTTCCTTTGCATAGCGTTTGTAGGAACCATGTTGATTCCCGGCGTCCTGATCCTCCTTGGACACCTCTCACACTCGGGCAATGTTTCACCCAGCAGCAGCGGCACCATTGCGATCTTGACGCGTTCCCACACCAGTCGAAGGACGACTATAAAATTTTCGGCAGCCGTCGACAACTGTTCCGGTGCGGTGAGCCTGACAGACGACATCAACAGTCTGTCCCGTGCTACCACATATTTCTCGGTGCCGCCACACACAAAGAAATTTCAGTTTTTCTGTTTGTTTAATAACTCAAGATTCCGCAAAAACGACAACTTCCACTACCTCCCAGAGCATCTACCCTTCGAACTCTGTCCATATGTCATTTATAGGTCCATGAGTATCAAGGATGGCCGAGTGCGGAGTAGAGTTCCAGCGTTTGACATGCGGTACGGCATCTGGGAACTGAAGAACACCAGCGACCACCTCAGTCGACACCAGACCAAGGTTCTGATGGCCCTTGGCGGGTACCTCGAGGACAGTTCGCACTTCTCGAGGCTGGGCGAAGACTCCGGAACCATGGACACCCTAGTCGCCGACATCGTGACGATGATGGCCGACCTTCGCCTGGATGGGTTCGCCATCCACTGGGTTGTGCCCACGGGCGCCTGCCGGACTTCCGGGGTTAGCCAAATATTGTCAGCTCTTTTCGGTAGAGTGAAGAAGCTTTTGACGCTAAACAATCGGCAAGCGCTCATGACTCTCTTTCTCCCCGACGGAGACACCACAACCGCGAACTCGTTGACGCAGAACTTGATGGACTTTTTCTTCCTCATGACCCACGAGTTTCGTCCAGAGCCTATTCGTGACCTTTCTTACTTTTGCGACCTCTTCGCACAGAGCGCAGTCTATACTCTCAGACGTGTTCCTCTCCTTTTTCCAAGTCGGAAAAAGTACTGCGTCGGTATCTCGATGCCCGCCTTCCTCTTGGAGGGGACAAGCACCCCTAGTGGCACAGACTATCGTTACTCCACATCGACCCGCTTTCCCCACATACCGGGCAGGGCGCCGTTGTTCGCAGAATGCACAGGACAACTACCACCAGAACTTCAATTGGGCAGTTGCCGTTACTAAAATTTTTCGAGCTCGGCATCTCCGTCCTCTGTAATATACGCGTATTTGCAAGTCGCCAGGCTAAACGATCTCCTGCACGAGGCCTTTGAACAAGAAAGGACTCGATGCACCCTAGTAGCCGACCTTGACTTCGAAACTTACAAGCCGAGCTGCTTACCTATGTACCCAACACTAAGGAAGCTATTCCTGCAGGTCTGATAAGCACCCGCCGACTACCTAAATTATGAATTAGCTGACCTACTTCCCGTAGTTTTGTAAAAGACTGCTTCTACAAATGAAGAGCTTCCTGCCAATATTATAATTATATAAATATTGATTTTCTTTTGTCAGCCTCATATGCTAAGGGATTTCGTCTGTTGCTGAAAGAACGAATAAACCACTTTTTTTCTATTACATTTGATAAAATACAGACCCTGTACGACAAGTCTGTGCATTCATTTTACGGCGTCTGCGGTTTTCTGTAGTATATCTTAAATTTTTTTTAAGAGTACCACATTGCGAGGTAGACGAGATCACTACAAAGTTCATGATTTACGCCAGACTATGAAGCCGGTCTATATTGGGCAGGAGATCGAACTATAGGGGAGCTTCATCAAGCTTGTTGACCCCACAGCCCGGTGTTTACTATAACGCGGCCTAAGAAAGAAATTAAAGCTCGCCAATCGTCATCCTCGATTTCTCTGATAAAAAACAAGCAAGGAAATTCGGTTTGTTCCTCCCGCAGCTGAAGCGCACCATAAGAGGCCTGACTGTTCATCAACGTTACTTGCTACAGTAACGTTGCTGCTCATAGTCTCCTCTATAGTCACAAAGCCTGCCAGTTCGATGACGTCGCCATAGAGTGCCCGGTCGCAGATTTAGAGCGCGAGGATCTGGTAGCACATATCATTTCTCAGGGAGTGCGGTAGTGAGCGCACAGCTTTTGAGCGGCGGGGATCCGAAACACACTTTTCGCTCTGGCTCGGGAGAAACCGATGCGACTGGCTGCTGATGTCTAGGCTACGGCGATTGCGTCCGCCGAGGACTGTGGCGGAGGCTACACCGTCAACGTGCTCAGCCTCGTCGTCTCATTGTGCAGCTGCACAGCGGAAGAACCCATAGGGAAGAACCGACTGTTTTTGTTTCGACGTCTATTTATGGCGTTGCTTCAGAGGCCTCTATCCTTAGTATCCTAGGTGCCAACGTAGTGAACGACAGCGCTGCAGGGTGCATTTTCGGCCAACTGCGACAAGAAACGAAGGTGGTTCCGCGGATCGTAGTCGGGACGGACGCCGCCAGTCCAGAGACGGGCAGCGTACGTCGGAGAAATATGTGCTCGGTGACAGAGTACCTCGAATTTACACCATTTACGATTCGTAGAGGCATGAGAAGAGGTTCTTTCACCACTTTCCGCATTGGATGATATTGGCTGCTCAGAGGTCGCTGTGTCTGTGTCTTGTGAAGTTAGTCAATCAGCCCGGCAGTTTGCCCACAATTTGAGCGTTACGGGTGGAACCAGCTGAACAATGAGGGAAGGAGAAACAGAAGAAGACAACCTACCGCTGGACCACCAACTATTTTAACAAATCGTCATCCTCTTCTACTAGTTCTTATGCTTACCCATTTATTTTTTAAATCCTGAATTGTGTTGCCCCCTTCCTTCTATTTATACTAAGCCGTGAGGGCGCCCTGCAGAAAGAGCTTTTCTTGAGGTTGCAGGGTTATTGAGTCTCATTGTTTGGCTGGTTCCTCTCGTAATGTATAATAACCAACTAGATTAAATCATCCCTGTAGTAATTTTGAGCGCAAACGAAACAGACAAAACTGAAACGGAGGAACAGGGAAGGGGTAGCCTTCCATTTACCCTCGACAACAGGAGAAAAAAAAAAGTCTAGTGTATCTCGGCGTCTCGCCGCAGCGGGGCGCCCGTTACATGACTCTCCCCATATCCGTTGCTTGCCGCTCAACCTTTTCACTTTTGGCGGCCACGTCACGTGACTTTCTGCCAGGCTTTGTCAGTATATAGAGGAGGCTATGGACTGTTCCATTTCTTTCCCAATATGTATTATGAAATTCCCATTTCTACTGTGAGGCACTCCTCCACTGTACTTCAAAACGTTTTTGTGTAGCCTGGCGCTCAATATTGTTTTACAGCGAAGCTGTTTATGGCTAGGGTTCCGTAGATTGTTCGTGTGCATGACCAAAAACTCTACGCTACCACCGCACCCACGCGCCGCACTGCACCCACGCGCCGGCGTCAGCAGCACTGACTGTTCTAAAGCAAAAGCCTAAAAAAAAATGGCATCGTGTACGAGCGTTCGTCAACGCAATATTTTGATTATTTATTTGCGGCGCGTGGAACACCATTTCCTGCATTCTTCTTGAAGCTTGGGTAATTTAGCAATTTTCGTGCGCGTGACCGAAAACTCTGCGCCCGCACCGCCCTCTCTTTGTCGTCGTTCCCAGCGCTTGTGTGTCTAGTTTCCTTACCTTCCGCTCTCCCAGGGTGGCGGTCCCGTCGTGCGTGTCTAGTTTCCCCCGGCTCCTCGGGGCGGCGATAGTCGTCCACGCGAATGTATATAAAAAAAACAGAAAGACAAGTTGCCGTTGTCCATTTGCAATTTAACTTCTCTTCTCGTCATAATGGGGAGGCCGCGTATAGTCCGGACTCCCGAAGAGCAACGCGCCTACGAAGAGCAACGACGGGAACGGCAAGGAGATTGTCAGCGGCGGCGGCGGGGGGCACGTGTGTGTGCGCATACCTTTTCTTCACTTTAACCACCGATCAAGACAATAAATTCGTTCGTACCTTTGTTCCGAATAGACCGATCTCACTAAGCGTTCGGCGCATGCGTGACACCGCCATAACTTTAGTCAGACGGCCGTGCATGCGAGGGCTCGTGCCGTCTCGTGCTCCACACGCGCAGAGCTCCAGGGGGTTGTCGCACGTGCAGAAAGACTAAAGTTCCCTCGATGCATTGCGGCAGCGGTGGCGTAGTCAAACTGGCTGGTGAGATCGGTCCATTATGCGTCACGCCTGTATCGTTTGCTAAACAGCTTCGCTGGCCATCCAGCTGCCCAGAATCGAATGGCTCAAAAATATTTTTAAAAATTTGGAAACATCGACGGCGGACGCCCTACATCCCCAACTACACCAAGAACGACAACGGCTAATACAACTACAACATCAACTACTATGACTACAGCAACGGACGTCGTTTCGAGAGGTGGGAAGAGCCCATTACAGCTATATCGCTGCAAAAGACGAAAAAGTCTCGCGCCAGGCTCGTGCCTTGACACGCACCGCACCGGCTGTTCCAACTCGCATGTTGCTATCGGCGGACGTCCTTGTGCACACCTCACAGCACCGGCTCTGTAGACTCGAACATGAAGAGCGTCAGCCCTTCTTCGGTGGACGCCGACAAGTACGAGGGTCGTCCAGTATTCTCCGGGAGCACCTCCAGCGGTAGTCCAGTGTTCTCCGGGAGTACCACCCCCGGAACCTCACCCAGTACCGGGACCCGTTCCGTCCAAGCCGTAGCCGTGCCCACCTCGCCGGGCCACCATGGGACATCGGAAGAAGGAGATCTATCCCCAACACGGAGCACCACGAAAACGGAGACTTCCCCTCATAGTTCGGCAAGACGCGTTCCAGCGGAAAGGAGGAGTCAAGCAGGTCCCGATCCCGGCCGAGCTCCAAGCCCGGTCGATTTCAGACCAAACGTCTTCTCCAGTGGTGAGGAGCTGAGCGGAGAAGAGGTCAACCGGGACACCAGGTTCCTTCAGATGTGGTTTCTCTGCGCGGCGTTTGTAGGAACCATGCTGATTCCCATCGTCCTGATCCTCCTTGGACACCTCTCACACTCAGGCAATGTTTCACCCAGCAGCAGCGGCAAAACTGCGATCTTGACGCGTTACTACGCCAGTCGAAGGACGACCATAAATCCCCCGAAAGCCGTCGGCTTAAACTGTTCCGGTGCGGTGACTCTGAAAGACGACATCGACAGTCTGTCCCGTGCTACCACATATTTCTCGGTGCCACCCCACACGAAAGACTTTCAGTTTTTCTGTCTGTTTAATAACTCAAGATTCCGGAAAAGCGACAACTTCCACTACCTCCCAGAGCATCTACCCTTCGAACTCTGTCCATATGTCATTTATTGGTCCATGAGTATCGAGGATGGCCGAGTGCGGAGCAGAGTTCCAGCGTTTGACAAGCGGTACGGCATCTGGGAGCTGAAGAACACCAGCGACCACCTCAGTCGACACAAGACCAAGGTTCTGATGGCCCTTGGCGGGTACCTCGAGGACAGTCCGCACTTCTCGAGGCTGGGCGAAGACTCCGTAGCCATGGACACCCTAGTCGCCGACATCGTGACTATGATGGCCGACCTTCGCCTGGATGGGTTCGCCATCCACTGGGTTGTGCCAACGGGTGCCTGCCGGGCTTCTGGGGTTAGCCAAATATTGTCAGCTCTTTTCGGTAGAGTGAAGAAGCTTTTGACGCTAAACAATCGGCAAGCGCTGATGACTCTCTTCCTTCCCGACGGAGACACCACAACCGCGAACTGGGTGACGCAGAACCTGGTGGACTTTTTCTTCCTCATGACCCACGAGTTTCGGCCAGACCCTATTCGCGACCTTTCTGACTTTTGCGACGTCATCGCAGAGAGCGCAATCTATACTCTCAGAAGTGTTCCTTACCTTTTTCCAAGTCGAAAAAAGTACTGCGTCGGTATTTCGATGGCCGCCTTCCTCTTGAAGAGGACAAGCACCCCTAGTGGCACAGACTATCGTTACTCCACATCGACCCGCTTTCCCCACATTCCGGGCAGGGCGCCGTTGTTCGCAGAATGCACAGGACAGCTACCACCAGAACTTCAATCGGGGAGTTGCCGTTACTACAATTTTTCGAGTGCGGCTTCTCCGTCCTCTGTAATATACGCGTATTTGCCTGTCGCCAGGCTAAACGATCTCCTGCACGAGGCCTTTACACAAGGAAAGACCCGATGCACCCTAGTAGCCGACCTTGACTTCGAAACTTACAAGCCGAGCTGTTTACCTATGTACCCAACACTAAGGAAGCTATTTTCGCAGGTCTTATAAGCACCCGCCGGCTACCTAAATTATAAATTAGCTGACCTACTTCCCGTAGTTTTGTAATAGACTGCTTCTACAAATGAAGAGCTTTCTGCCCATATTATATTTATATAAAAATTGATTTTCTTGTCAGCCTCATATGCTAAAGGATTTCGTCTGTTTCTCGAAGGACGTATTAAACCACTCTTTTTTTCTATTACATTTGATAAAATACAGACCCTGTACGACAAGCTGTGCATTCATTTTACGGCGTCTGCGGTTTTCTGTAGTATCACTTAATTTCTTTTTTAAGAGTACCACATTGCGAGGTAGATGAGATCACTACAAAGTTCATGATTTACGCCAGATTATGAAGCCGGTCTATATTGGGCAGGAGATCGAACTATAGGGGAGCTTCGTCACGCTTGTTGACCCCACAGCCCGGTGTTTAGTATAACACGGCAAAAGAAAGAAATTGAAGCTCGCCAATCGTCATCCTCGATTTCTCTGATCAAAAAGAAGCAAGGAAATTCGGTCTGTTTCTCCCGCAGCTGAAGGGCACCATAAGAGGCGTGACTGTTCATCAACGTTACTGGAGCAAGCTCAGTTTCACAACTCCACCTGCGACGTGGGCTCAGTGGCGATCACGAGAACTAGCAGCACTGCAGTCGAGCCTTACTTCCGCATTGTCTAGACCGCGAGGCTTCAATAACAATACTTGAGCTTGGGCAGCTTGGGCGAGTTGGCAATTCATACTGACACTTCACACCGCAAGAAACCAGACGCACACAAAAATAAATTTCAGACACTCAAAGAAAGAACACTCACAATGCGCTGACACTCATCTTTATTAGGTTTAAAGGGACAAAAACAAAGAGATAGGCCAAGGCGTATCCTTGACTGGCTACTTTGTTGGGGTGTGGGGAAGTGGAGAAAAGAATATGAGAGGAAGGGAAAAGAAGAGAAAAAAATTCACACACACTTTGGCACGATTGTGATAACACAGATTGCGTATCAGAGTTGCTAGCGGTAACTGTGTTCATTTGTCTCTGTATAAGAGTCCTCCACAATCGCAGACACCAACGCAGACACCAACACAGTCACGGTCACGAATAGTTTGTCACACACGTGGTCACGTTCTAACACAAAGAAAGTTCGGACGGAGAATGGTAGTCTTGCATTGGTTGGTACCTTTTCAATTAAATGAAGAACATATTTAAAACAGATATTTAACACTAAAGCCTCTCCACCAAGCCTGTACTCTCCAAAAGATGGAAAACATTTTCACAGCCTTGCGTTGTTCGCCTGGCGACAGCCAGGGGCCTAGTATTTGAGATATGTTTATGTTTGCGGTCTGAATACCTGGTAGGGACATGAGAAGATTTGCACGCTCTGTGTTGTAGAGCGGGCATTCGGAGATGATATGTTTAACATCTTCAGGTTTTTCACATGTACTGCAGTTGGGGCTAGATATAATTCCAAATTTGATCTTGCGGCTATTTGTGTAGGCCGCGTTGATTCGTAGCCGATGTAACAGTGTTTCTAGTTTCCTTGGAAGGCCTTTCGGAAGGAAGTTTCGTAAACAGGGGTCAATGTGGTGGGAGTAAGCATGATTGTTTTCAGGCGATGTCCAAGTCCGAAGAAAGTGATCCTTACCTAGTGTATTAACAAGTTGGCGACAGTCTGCTTTTGTAAAAGGTATATCTTCACCAAACTCCATATCGTGTCCGCGTGTGGCAGCAGCATCTGCTGCTTCATTTCCAGGAGGCCACAGTGTCCCGGTATCCATTGAAATACAATGTGCTGCCCATTGCCTATCGCTGGCGCATGGAGATATAAAAGTTCAGATACTAACGATTGATTTGTTGTTTTGTAGAGAGGGTTTTTTAAGCATTGCAGTGCAGCTTGCGAGTCTGAAAGTACGACCCATTTTGTTGGATATTGGAAGCCGAGATGTGTTGGAGTGACTTTTTAAGGCCATGAAGTTCGGCTGCGGTGGATGATACTTTCCGTAAAAGTCTGAAAGACTCAACGATGTGCAGAGATGGGATATGAATTCCTGAAGATGAAGAAGTATCAGTTGTTGATCCATCTATGTATATGTGTATAAAGTTTTTGTACCTTGACTGTATATGTGATAGTGCACATTGCAGCAGGACAGTTTTACATTGTGTGGTTTTGTTTGTAATGCCGTCAACATGCAGCGAAACATTCGGTGGAGGTAAAATCCAGAGTGGGCAATCGGGAGGCTCAGGGTAAGCGGCAGCTTGCCGGGATATTACGCTGTAGCTGTGCGATATGTTCGGAGACGGCTGAACGCCTTTGTTGTACGTTTATTAAGTGATGTTGATGATGTTGAGTTTTGTATCTAAGGTAAATGCGGAAAATTTCTTGAATGCGCATGATGTTAAGTGGAAGTTGGCGGGCTTCGGCAAGTGTTGCTAACGTGGATGAATCTGGAGGCAATCCAAGACATATCCTTAGCGATTTATTATGTCCTGCCTGAAGGTTCGACATGTTGCTTTTGCATGTATTTAGCACTGCTAACGAGTATCGCAACAAGCCATTTACGAGGGAGTTTTGTACTCTGAGCATGGAGTATGTTGATTTACCCCAAGATTTACCAGTCAGGCAGTGGGGGACGTGACTTGCTGAGTCTATCTTTTTCCTCAGCCTCTTAATATGAGGGGTCCATGTAAGGTTTCGGTCAATAATAAATCCCAAAAACTTATGCTGTGAAGCGTAAGGAATTGTTCTTCCTGCCAAAAGTAAGGGAAATCTTTTCATTGACATGCGTGTAAATGCCATTGCAATTGTTTTTTCTGGTGAGAGGCTGAGTCCGCGTGAATTTAGGAAGTTGCTAATTATTCGAAGTGTATGTTGAAGCTTTCTATGAAAAATGAAGCGATTTTGATTGGTGGTCCATATGCAGACGTCATCAGCATAAAATGTAATTTTTACTCCCTCAGGGAGGTTCCGTACAAGAGATATTAGACACAAGTTGAAGAGTGTCGGGCTGAGGACACCACCTTGCGGGACACCCCTATTAACTGTATGAGGAGAGGTGCGCCCCTCCATTGTGTCCATGAAGACAGTCCGATTATTAAGGTAATCTTCAATCCACGAGTAAATTCGACCACCGATTCCATGTTCAGATAAGGCTGTTAATATTGCAGCGTGTGCAACAGAATCAAAGGCCTTACGAATATCTAGAAAAATGGCTATTGTTGTCTTCCTCTCCGATATACCGTGTTCCACACAGGTAATGAGGTCAATCACATTGTCTATTGCTGACCGCCCGGATTGAAATCCGGACATTGCCTCAGGGTATATGGGATTATTTTCAAGGTACTGGCTTAGCCTTGTGAGAATCATCTTTTCCATAACTTTTCCAATACAGCTTGTGAGAGCGATTGGCCTATATGATCCTAAATGAAATTGAGAATGCCCCCGTTTTAGAATAGGTATGACTTTAGCCCTTTTCCATTCCGTGGGAACGGAGCTATTTGTAAATGATGAACTGAATGCTTCAAGTAGTCTACGTCGTGGATTTTCTTTTAACCTACTGAGAGCGGCATATGTCACTCCATCAGGACCAGGGAGGACTTTTTTTTTTGTACTTTGTAAAGCACTGTCGAGTTCACTCAGCGTTAAAGGGACATCTAGTCTGCGGTGGAATGAGGCAGGAGTTGTCGGTTTCTTTACTGTATACGGAGCTCTGCTGTCTGAAATCAGTTCGCAGTATGACTCGGCAACTTCAAGTTCGGTTGAATCTTCTCTGAGAGCAATAGCCCTGAAAGTATAGCGTTGGAGGTGTGTTTGGCGCCGGATGCCGCGAACTATCTGCCAGATTTTTTCTAAGCTATTTTTGGCGTCTAAGGACAGACACAGTTCTCGCCATGATTTCCGTGCGAGGGCATTCAAATACCCTCTTACTTTTTTTGCGCTTTCCTGTCTGCTCGCCGATCTTCCAGAGTTCTTGTTCTCCTCGCTTTCCTTTCTGCTCTTCGCCTAATAGCACGCAATCTCTCATACTCTGCATCTATTTCATTTATGTTAATCGGCATTTTGTTCGTGTTGTAGACTTTGCCAGGCAGTCCTTTATGATTGGTCCTAGTTCTTTTTCCAAGGTAGTAGCAGTAATGGACTCATTTACAAGTATAGAAAATTTTTCCCAGTTTGTGGCAATCAAAGTATGAGTCTTTTTACACTCAGTAAAATCTTTACAAAATATTAGGAGGGGCATGTGGTCGCTTCCTCTACTCTCGAGGTCAGTGGTCCAGCGAAAATTATGATATTGGTCCGCTGATAGAAAAGTTAAATCTAATGCACTACTACTATTACCTCTATGAAAAGTTGCGCTGCCATCATTTAGGAGACAGAAATTAAATTTTTTAATAATACTCAGCAGGGCAGAGCCACGTGTATCTGTGTTACTGCCACCCCAAAGTTCATGGTGAGCATTAAAATCGCCACATAATACATGGGGCGCGGGTGTAGTCTCTAATAAAGTCTCAAGACGTCCAATATCAAATTTAACTTGTGGCTGAATGTATGCTGATATTAACGTGAATGTTTCTGATTTGTTTCGTACTGTCACGCATGCATGTTCATTTGTTTCATGTGGGGGGACTTGATGTTCATTGGAAACGAGATCATTTCGCACAGCTATTAAAGCTCGACTAACCCCGTTTGTCCGCGATGATGTGCTGTATGAATATCCCGAAAGTCTCAGTTTGGTAACATCTTCTATTCCTGCCTCCGATATTGCTAATAGTGGAAACGAGTGGGTTCATACAAGTTGTTTGAAGCCAGAAATTTTTGAGCGAAGACCATTTGCATTCCATTGAAAGACAGTTGTTTGAAGAATATCACGGAATGGTTCATTCAGTTGAACCAAGCCAGGAGGCAAGGTTGAATGTAATTAATTAGGCTGAGTATTATAGGAGCCCATGTGTAGTTGCCTTGTCTTAGAAAGCTCCGCACAAAATCGAAAGCCATCGTTACGGCTGATTCGCAAAGGGATTTGTTGTTTTGTATGGGAGTTTCATGGCGGGGCACATTTTTGAGTGGAGACACACGAGCATGACCACTTCCATCAGTGTCATTGTACTTACTGGTTACTGATCTCGGCTCCGTTTGCGCGATGTCAGCATCTATCGTCATGGATTCTGCCCCGCCTGGCGCGATATCTTTACGCGAGCTCTTTGGAGACTCGGCTGTTAAGATTATCCTTATAGGATTTTTTGGATGTGGCATGTACATGATGAGGTGTCTCCACGATCTCTTCATTCACGCGCACATTTTCAGGGCAGACCTCTGTAGAGGGATGTTCTTTCCTCTTTGTGGCAATGGCTTCCTTGGGAGCAACTGTGTCTGTAGCGAAGCCTCTCTTAAGGCCGGTTCTCACATGCAGCGAAGCGCTTATGTAGCGCTCCTCACGTGCCGTCAGCTACTTATCGTCTGCCATGAGCAACATTTTTGACGTTGAGATACAAAGCTGGTGAACGCTGCCGTCAGCACGCGCTTAGCGCGAGGTTAGATCTACGCTTGTAGCGCTCCGCTGCATGTGTGAACAGGCCTTGACGCAGCTCAGCTTTCTTTTGCTGTTCAATTCGTATGGGACAGGTGGGGTCGAGTGCGTCATGTTGCTTTCCGCAATTGATGCATTTTGGGTTTGTAGCATCACATCTTGAACTGCTATGCCCTCCTCCGCATCGGGAGCAGGTCTCGCCTTTTTCACAGGTCACGCCCTTCTGGCCATAACGGCCGCAGTTTTTGCATTGCAAAGGACGTTCTTCGAATGGCGAGACCTGATATCGCACTCGAGATAGGAGCACATATCGGGGCAAGAAAACCGAGTCGAATGTTATTTTGACTACTGTAGTGTCCCTCAGTCTTCTTGCATGAACTACTGGTAGATCAGAAGATAGATGTGTTTGAATGTCTGAGTCAGTGACGTCCTTCTCTACGCCTCGAATCACCTTAACCGCTGCAAATCGAGGACTTGGCTCGTATGCCTTGACGACCACCCCGCAAAGCGCAGTAAGCTTAAGCAGTGTCTTAGTGGCGAGGGAGTTTCGCGTATCCATAGCACGAAACTCCCTCGCCACTTGTTAGGACGTACCATGAGAATGCATTCTGGACAGTGCAGTTCGAGAAGGTCGGACACCTTTGTCATGTTCAACTTCATCAGGGATTCTTGTGGGTTGATTGGGGTGAATATCACAGTGAGGCCCCGGGGTTGATCTGGTGGCTGGACGTCGGTTTTCAAGACGACACTGTCACTGGAGTGGCGCCGCTTCTTGTACGTGACTGTAGTATATTCTGCACTCGCTTCGTCGGTCTCGAGCTCCATGTCCTGGTTTGAAGAAGCAGGTTGACTTTGTACTGGGTCAGGCTGTGTGAGGGCGATGAGTGATGACGGCTCCAGTGGTGTTGGGGTTACCAGAAGCTCCGGGTTCGGTTGAAACGAGTAAGGGTGGTCATCACATGAATTCGGAAGAATGTTTTCGGCTTCGTGAACAGTAGCATTCATACCGCCTGTTCTCCCGGCGCTCTTCCTTGACAGCGGAGCAAGTTGGAAGGCTTCAATAGACCCTTGCTGTTTGAGATGAAATGCGATACAAAATATCTCAAGAGGCACAAAAATATGTGACCTGTTCTGGAGCACTTCGTCGTCTTTTTTTCTCTTATCTGTTCAGTTCAGTTCAGAAAACGTTTAATGCCATTAAAAAAAACTAAAAAAAAAGCAAGGGTAGGGGAATGGGGATGTGCGCCGATGACGACTAGGCCTGGGCGCTGGCACGAGGGAGAGGTATTGGGGGGCTAAATGAACACGTCCAGCTTGGCTTTATGGATAAAATCCAGAAGTCCACGCAGGATCCTTCGTTGGACGTTCTCTGGGCCGGGTGGATGGGTCCACCCCTTCAGGGATGTGATGTCTGCTGGTCGGTGTTTTAACCTTTCTTCTTTGTATTTGGGACATTCCCACAGGAGATGGTGAATGTCTGCCTTGGCGCGCATGTCACATTGTGTGCAGAGGCCTGATCTTTTGCCCCTACTCCACGATGCGACCCGTGCAGGTGTAAGTGCCGTGTTGGTCCGGACTCTGGTTAGGAGAACCTGCCCTCGCCTTCCGAATCCCCGGTGAGGGAGGTCAGGAAACGGCGGCTCGGGAAGTTTCTCTTCGAGTTCTGCTAAATAGTTTTCCTTGATCCGGGCCCTGTCCTCGCCCGGGTCGTATTCCTCTGTTTCGCTGTTGGCCCGCGATGCCCGATCACGAGCGATGAGGCCGTAACTGTGGTCATGTTGTGGCTGCTCTTCGTCTGTGCCGCGGGGAAGAATCAAAGACACGCGGGCCAGGCGGTAACTGCTTCATTTCCGGGGATGCCCGAATGACCGGGTATCCACTCTATTCTCGTGTGTGTTCCTCGGAATCGGAGGTTCGAGGCGAGTTTCTTAATCTTCCGGACTGTTTGGCTGGGGCTGTTTTTAGTTCTGCATTCCTTCACTGCGTCCTGAGAATCCGTAAAGATCCTGAGATTCTCCGGTAGCTGGTCGGGGTGTGCGTTGGCCGTCTCGAGGGCGAGGCGGATAGCTGCGAGTTCTCCCCCTTTGGTAGAGGTGCCAGGGGGAAAGCATTATGCTTTTAATGCGAATAGCATTCTTTGGATACTTCACGCACTTTTCGTCTATCTATGTGTCTATCTGGCTATCTAACCTCTTACGCCGCGGGTCGATAAATAAATAAAAAAGACCGGCGCCGGCTGGGATTCGAACCGTTGACCCTTTGATCAGCAGGCAGACGCGCTAACCACAGAGCTATGAAGGCAGTCATTCAACGCACTCTAAACGGTTGTTTATATCTTTACCATAGGACGCGCTTTACAGCGCTGTCACAGCTACCGGTGCGCGCGCGTTCCATGCACGAGGGCTCATTCCGCTCTCGTGAGGCTGAGCACGGCCGCTACATCACCCTCTCCCGAGCGCGGGAGAGGGTGAGCAACTCGTGCATGGAACGCGCGCGCACCGGTAGCTGTGACAGCGCTGTAAAGCGCGTCCTATGGTAAAGATATAAACAACCGTTTAGAGTACCGTTGGTTGAGACTAGCTGAGACGCCAGAAAGTCTGGTCGGTACCGTTTTGAGTGTTTGTGCGTATGGCGCGTGCTTTGCTCGCCTTCCTAAGTGACACAAACGCACGTGCTGGGCTGCGGAGATCGTGCGCAGGGCTGTGAAAGTGTCAACAAATTTAGAAGCGCCTCAATAGTGGGCTGGCGTATCTAGAGTGTGCCGGCCACCTGACGAACGTGCATAACTCCGCACCGTTTTTTTGCTATTATACACATGGAAGTAAAAAAAAAGAAGGAAAGAAAAAGAAAAGGAAGCTCTCATCGCGGCGGTAGTAGACGACGCGCGAGACCTGGAAGCAAGATCCGACTGCAGCGCCGCTAGTTCTTGTGACCACCACCTGGGCCACTCGCCTCTGCAGGCGAGAATAGGAGCTGCGATGCTGAGCTTGCTCCAGTAACGTTGCTGTTTATAAAGCCTGCCAGTTCGATGACGTAGCGAAAGAGTGCCCGGTCACAGATTTAGAGCGCGAAGATCTGGTTGCACATATCACTTCTCGGGGAGTGCGGTAGTGAGCGCACAGCTTTTGAGCGGCGGGGATCCGAAACACACTTTTCGCTCTGGCTCGGGAGAAACCGATGCGACTGGCTGCTGATGTCGAAGCCGGCGATTGCGTCCGCCGAGGACTGTGGCGGAGGCTACGCCATCAACGTGCTTAGCCTTGTCGTCTCATTGTGCAGCTGCGCAGCGGAAGAACCCATAGGGAAGAACCGTCGGTTTTGTCTCGACATCTATTTACGGCGTTGCTTCAGAGGCCTCTATCCTTAGTATCCTAGGTGCCAACGTAGTGAACGACAGCGCTGCAGGGTGCATTTTGGGCGAACTGCGACAAGAAACGAAGGTGGTTCTGCGGATCGTAGTCGGGACGGACTACTCCAGGCTTTGTCAGTATATAGAGGAGGCTATGGACTGTTCCATTTCTTTCCCAATATGTATTATGAAATTCCCATTTCTACTCCTCCACTGTACTTCAAAGCGTTTTTGTGTAGCCTGGCGCTCAATTTTGTTTTACAACGAAGCTGTTTATGGCTAGGGTTCCGTAGATTGTTCCTGTGCATGACCAAAAACTGTACGCTACCACCGCACCCACGCGCCGCACTGCACCCACGCGCCGGCGTCAGCAGCACTGACTGTTCTAAAGCAAAAGCCTAAAAACAAATGGCATCGTGTACGAGCGTTCGTCAACGCAATATTTTGATTATTTATTTGCGGCGCGTGGAACACCATTTCCTGCATTCTTCTTGAAGCTTGGGTAATTTAGCAATTTTCGTGTGCGTGACCGAAAACTCTACGCTCGCACCGCCCTCTCCTTGTCGTCGTTCCCAGCGCTTGTGTGTCTAGTTTCCTTTCCTTCCGCTCTCCCATGGTGGCGGTCCCGTCGTGCGTGTCTACTTTCCGCCGGCTCCTCGGGGCGTCGATAGTCGTCCACGCGAATGTATATAAAAAAACAGAAAGACAAGTTGCCGTTGTCCATTTGCAATTTCACTTCTCTTCTCGTCGTAATGGGGAGGCCGCGTATAGTCCGGACTCCCGGAGAGCAACGCGCCTACGAAGAGCAACGACGGGAACGGCAAGGAGATTGTCAGCGGCGGCGGCGGGGGCACGTGTGTGTGCGCATACCTTTTCTTCACTTTAACCACCGATCAAGACAATAAATTTGTTCGTACCTTTCTTCCGAATTATGTGTCACGCCTGTGTCGTTTGCTAAACAGCTTCGCTGGTCATCCAGCTGCCCAGAATGGAATGGCTCCAAATTATTTTTAAGAATTTGGCAACATTGACGACGGACGCCCTACATCCCCAACTACACCAAAAACGACAACGGCTAATACAACTACAACATCAACTACTATGACTACAGCAACGGACGTCGTTTCGAGAGGTGGGAAGAGCCCATTACAGATATATCGCTGCAAAAGACGAAAACGTCTCGCGCCAGGCTCGTGCCTTGACACGCACCGCACCGGCTGTTCCAACTCGCACGTTGCTATCGGCTGACGTCCTTGTGCACGCCTCAAAGCATCGGCCCGGTAGACTCGAACATGAAGAGAGTCAGCCCTTCTTCAGTGGACGCCGACAAGTACGAGGGTACTCCAGTATTCTCCGGGAGTACCTCCAGCGGTAGTCCAGTGTTCTCCGCGAGTTCCACCCCCGGGCCCTCACCCAGTGCCGGGACCCGTTCCGTCGAAGCCGGAGCCGTGCCCACCTCGCCGGGCCGCCATGGGACATCGGAAGAAGGAGATCTATCCCCAACACGGAGCACCACGAAAACGGAGACTTCCCCTCATAGTTCGGCAAGACGAGCAGGTCCCGATCCCGGCCGAGCTCCAAGCCCGGTCGATTTCAGACCAAACGTCTTCTCTAGTGGTGAGGAGCTGAGCGAAGAAGAGGTCGACCGGGACACCAGGTTCCTTCAGATGTGGTTTCTCTGCGCGGCGTTTGTAGGAACCATGCTGATTCCTATCGTCCTGATCCTCCTTGGACACCTCTCACACTCAGGCAATGTTTCACCGAGCAGGAGCGGCAAAACTGCGATCCTGACGCGTTACTACGCCACTCGAAGGACGACCATAAATCCCCCGAAAGCCGTCGACTTAAACTGTTCCGGTGCGGTGACTCTGAAAGACGACATCAACAGTCTGTCCCGTGCTACCACATATTTCTCGGTGCCACCGCACACGAAAGACTTTCAGTTTTTCTGTCTGTTTAATAACTCGAGATTCCGGAAAAACGACAACTTCCACTACCTCCCAGAGCATCTACCCTTTGAACTCTGTACATATGTCATCTATTGGTCCATGAGTATCGAAAAATGGTCGGGTGCAGAGTAGAGTTCCAGCGTTTGACATGCAGTACGGTATCTGGGAGCTGAAGAACACCAGCGACCGCCTCAGTCGACACAAGACCAAGGTTCTGATGGCGCTTGGCGGGTACCTTGAAGACAGTCCGCACTTCTCAAGGCTGGGCGAGGACTCCGTAGCCATGGACACCCTAGTCGCCGACATCGTGACGGTGATGGCCGACTTTCGCCTGGATGGGTTGGCCATCCACTGGGTTATTCCCACGGGCGCCTGCCGGCCTTCTGGGGTTAGCCAAATATTGTCAGGTCTTTTTGGTAGAGTGAAGATGCTTATGAGTCTAAACAATCGGCAAGCGCTAATGACTCTCTTTCTTCCCTACGGAGACACCACAACCGTGTACTCGACGCGGAACCTGGTAGACTTTTTCTTCTTCATGACACACGAGTTTCGGCCAGACCCTATTCCCCACCTTTCTCGCTTTTGCAACATCATCGCGGCGAGCGCAATCGACTCTCTCTGGCGTGCTCCTTTCTTTTTGGGAAGTTGGAAAAAATACTGCCTCGGTATTTCCATGGCCGCCTTCCTCTTGGAGGGGACGAGCACCCCTAGTGGCACAGACTATCGTTACTCCACATCGACCCGCTTTCCCCACATACCGGGCAGGGCGCCGTTGTTTGAAGAATGCACAGGACAGCTACCACCAGAACTTCAATCGGGGAGTTGCCGTTACTACAATTTTTCGAGCGCGGCTTCTCCGTCTTCTGTAATATACGCGTATTTGCCAGTCGCGAGGCTAAACGATATCCTGCACAAGACAGTTAGACGAGGAAGCTCTCGATGCACCCTAGTAGCTGACCTGGACTTCGAAACTTACAAGCCAAGCTGTTTACCTTTGTACCCAACATTGAGGAAGCTATTCCTCGAGGTCTGATAAGCACCTGCCGGCTACCTAAATTATAAATTCGCTGATCTACTTCGCGTAGTTTTGTAAAAGACTGGTTCTACAAATGAAGAGCTTCCTGCTCATGTTATAATTATATAAAGATATATTTTTATTGCTCTAAAGGCTGAACTCCATGGAGCGAATTATGCGACGAATAACTGGCGAACGCCGCCCGACAGCACGCTCGTTTTGCGCGCGACGTAGCAGCCACTGTGTTGATTCCACGCGCAGAGCAAATGCCGCCGGCCAAAATTCGTCGGTTATTCGCAGCATATTCGTCCCATGGAGTTCAGCCTTTATGCTGAAGGATTTTCTCTCCGTTTCTCGAAGCACGTATGAACCACTTTTTTTTTTCTAACTCATTTTTTTTAAATAAGACCTGGTACGAGAAGCTGTACATTTATTTTACGGCGTCTGCGGTTTCTAGTAGTATCACTTAAAATTTTTTAAGAGTATCGCATTCCTAGGGAGACGATATCACTATAAAGTTTATGATTTACGCCAGACTATGAAGCCGTTCTATACTGGGCAGGAGATGGAAATATAGGGGAAGCTTTATCGAATGAATGAAAGGAAACTCTAACCAAAAATTGATACGGAGCCCAACGTTTCAAGGCCAGTTTGGCCCCTTGATTACGGGTGACTGTTCTTGTCCTTGTCGTCGTCTTGCAAATTGCCCGGTGTTTTTGGTTTCTTTAAAGCGGCCGTTGTATCTGCACGTGCTTTATGGTTCGTGGCGCCTCGCGTGATGCACCGGAAACCAGACACATAGGCGCTTGGCAGTGTCCCAGCTGATCGGTTGACGTTATTTTTGGTGTTCTGAATGTACCAGGACTCTAATAAAAGGCGTCTTCGCCAGTTTTTTTCCGTTCCAAGAAAAGAGCATTTGTTGAATTCAATCGTGTGACCCTCTTTTTGGACGTGTTCTGCCAGCGCACTACCCTGCACGTTATTCTTTTTGACGTCATACTGATGCTGGCGTAGACGTTCCGGGAAGTTTTTAGTTTCCCCAACGTAGGAGGCGCCGCAGTCACCAGAGGGGATCTTGTAGACGAGTCCCTGGGCCTTTTCTTTAGGGGGACGATTCTTTGGAAGCGAGAAGAGGCGTCCAATGGTGGACACCGGTTTATGTGTCACACTGACGCCGTATTTTCGTAATACGCGCGCGAGAGTCTCGCTTGGGCCCTTGATGTACGGGACGCATACGCGGTTGGGTGGAGGAGAGGCGTCTTTTGTTTCATTCTGTCTCAGGTTTTTGTACACGTTGTTCAAAAACCTGGCAGGATAGCCATTCTGTTTCAGGTCGTGTTTGATCGTTGTGAGCTCTTTCTTAAGAGCCTCTTTAGTGGAGCAGACAGTAATTGCTCGCCTGAAGAGTGCGGAAGCCACAGAAGGTTTGTGCGTTGCAGGGTGGTAGGACGCAAAATTCAGGTATCTGCCGGTGTGTGTCGGTTTTCTGTAAACTTCGAATGTCAAGCGGTTGGACTTTCTCTTCGTGAGCACGTCCACGAATGGGAGAGAACCGTCAGACTCCAGTTCAATTGTAAATTGTATCGCCGGTTCAATGGAGTTTAAGTGGTTGTGAAGGTTGTTGATTTCACTGGTTTTGACCACACAGAAACAATCGTCAACATACCGTAAGAACACGGTGGGTTTCGGGCGAATGTCTCTAAGGCTCGCCGCTCGATCGCCTCCATCGTGAGGTTAGCCACGGTGACGGAAATTGCTGCACCCATTGCCGTTCCACTAGTTTGTTTGTAGAATTGACCCTTGAAAGAAAAGTAGGTGCTGGTTAAGCAGAGGTCCAGAAGGCGGCAAATCTCATCGATGGAGAGGCAAGTCCTCTCCATCGATGAGTCCTTTCATTCATTTGTCATCCCTAACCAGGTGGATGTCCACCGAAAGGTTTACGTTTAAGCTTTATCGAGCTTGTTGACTCCACAGCCCGGTGTTTACTATGATGCCCGTGTCCCACTAGAGCGACAGACAGAATCAAATGACAGCGACAAGCCTCAAACCAGGGTCTTTTGTGATTTGAAAGACTTTGTAGAATGAAGCAGGCTATGCTAAAACACGAGCATCATGCACGCGAGGGTATCTTCGGCAGGCTTGCAGTCGCTCGTGCTTACTTCACGAGCACCGAATGACTAAACGCCTGCCAAAGGTACCATCGCGAGCATGCTGCATGGGTTTAAGGCTTGTTGCTGTCTTTTGTTTCTGTATCTCGCTCTATACTCAGTTTCACTTTATGATGTACCGCAGGAAAGGCTACAAGCGCGAGCTCCTTACTCTGGGGCACATCTCGGCGGCACAAGCTCTCATGACTTAAGAGCGGCTGCCAACGCTATGAGCTCGCGCTTCTAGCCTTCGATGCGGTACAACATCAGGTGAAACGAAGTATAGTGGGACTTGGGCATAACACGGCATGAGAAAGAAATTGAAGCTCGCCTAACACGGTCTGGGCACGAGCACTTAGCTCATACCATTGCTTTGGTCACACGAGGAGCGGCCTTCTAATCGTCATCCTCGATTTTTCTTAATAAAAAACAAGCAAGGAAATTCTGTTTGTTTCTCCCGCAGCTAAAGCGCACCACTAAACTTCGTCTCACCCTAGCATGGACTAACCGCGAAGGCTTGTGCTAGCGCAAGCGGCCAGCCTTGACTGCCTTGACTAGAGCACTTGCTGCACGAGCGCTCGTGCAGCCGTTGCGGCTTCATTCAAAGCGACTAGCTCGCGCTTTTAGCACGCGCGGCTAACAATAGTCCATAGTAAGGTGAGACGTAGTATAGTGGCGTGACTATTCCATCTCCTCCCCAATGCATTTCATGAAATTCTCATTTCTACTGTAAGAGACGCTATCGTCCGCTGTACTTCAAAGCGTTTTT
Source organism: Ixodes ricinus (assembly GCA_037355805.1). Taxonomy (NCBI): domain Eukaryota; kingdom Metazoa; phylum Arthropoda; class Arachnida; order Ixodida; family Ixodidae; genus Ixodes; species Ixodes ricinus. The sequence goes on from JAZHYW010004086.1 coordinate 62,091, forward strand.
GTGTAGCCTGGCGCTCAATTTTGTTTTACAGCGAAGCTGTTTATGGCTAGGGTTCCGTAAAGGTTTCGTGTGGGTGACAAAAAAAAAAAAAAACGCTCGCACCGCATTTACGCGTTGCACGTGCCGGCGTCTGCAGCAGCATAGCCTCCTCTATTAGCGGCGAGATGTTTTGGTGGCGCCCTCCTATGGTTCCCCCTTGTGACGTCATTACCTTGCGTTCAACAAGTCGATGGTGTTTGTAAATAGCATGGTGGAAGTTTGAAATCATTGCGCTCTCAAAGGAACACTGCCAACAGGTTAAAATTAAAGTTCTTTCATTCCTCTTATTTCCGTCGATGATAAATCCTTTTCTGACGTCATAGTCAGCGTTCGGCCAATCGTGGAAGGCCGACCACAGCGACGCTTTTGGTCGCGCACGTCGCCAATACTCACAAAGCCTGGCACTTCGACCCTTCGACGACGGAGCCATAGGGTGCCCGGTCGCAGATTTGGAGCGCGAGGATCTAGTAGCAGAGAGCATTTCTCGGGTAACCTGGTATTCAGCGCACAGCTTGTACTGAATTGTAATTTTATTTCCTCACGGGAAACAGCCACACAGAGCTCGTGTAACTATGCGGTTAACGAAAACGAGAAACACGAAGAAACATTTTGGCCTGATGGAGATCGAAGGAAAGGAAGTACGGAAAGACTGCGATGACCGACACCCATAGATTAACTTCGCCATGTAAATAGTAAATCCATTCTGTTTTTATCATAAGTCTTTGGCGTTCATTACGCAACAACTTAATAGTGCCGAAACCCGAGACTTCAAGCCAGGAACGACCCTCAACGAAACGAAGTCAGTTGTTGAGCGGTGAGCGAGTGAACGCCATGGACTGACCTTGAACGAAATTCGGATCGACATCGTAACAAGTAAGCAACTCTATTACCCGAAGCTTACCAACCCCTCAATTTATTCAAACATGGAAAAGTGCGAACGCAAAGGACTGCTCGCGCAGCACAAAACACCCGAATGGTCAGAGAGGCCGCTACTATTCTCAACACAGCGGATGTAATTCAAATCAATGCCATAGCAAAAACCTTGAGGTAAATTATGAAGAACTCAAGAATCTGAACGCCGTGCTCGAGCTCTTCATTGCGGGTGGAGATCTCGAGAACGAATACCAATCGGTAATTGAGTACGAGGAAGAAACGACCCACACCTTGAGCATGCTTCAAAGTCGAGCAGTGCAACTACATTCTGGTGAACCAGCGCGATCATCAACATCGGCAATTGCCTCACGTAGCGAAGAACGAAGACGGAGCGGTGTTAAAGTACCGAAGTTGCAGCTGCAATCCTGTGAGGGCGATCTTCCTAAGTGGCGAGCAACTACATCAACGACCTCATCAAATCGAGAGCAACTGCATTAACGAGCTTATCTTCCGACTTCTGCAGTTCTCCATGCCAAAGCTCAAGATAACAAGAAGGAGTGCATTTTTTGCTAAACTACAGGACACAGCACGGAAAACTGCACCAGTGGCATCTCTCTAAAGGAGAAGAAGAAACTCTCAGGAGAGATGCGATGTTTCCGGTGCACCCTAATAGGGCATAAGTCAAAAGACTGTCACAGGAAAATGTCTGGCACTTCCTGTGCGGGGCGACACGCAACATCCATGTGCGATCCGACCTGGAAGCCTTCCTCATGTCTATGTACCGTTACCAACAGCTCGCAAGTACTTAAACCAACACGACTTGCGTTCAAAGCGCCGGCAATGGTAGCATTGGGATTTCGCTAGACGACGACCTCCTACTTGAGACCTTTCGGACCTGGGTGGTCGAGGACGGGAATACTGTCTACGCACGAGCCATCTTCGACGGTGGAAGTCAGCGAACGTTCATACATGAAGACGTTTCTCGCAAAGTGGGTCTTAAGGTGCTAGGAGAGACCAGACTACGCTTGAACGCCTTTGGAAGTTCTACTTCACTGCCGCAACAACGAAGGCTGGTTCAAGTGAACCTGCGTAGTCAGTACAACAACGAAGAACGCATTGTTGAAGCGGTAGAAATTCCATTTATATGCGAGGACATCCTTCAGGTACCTGTAAACCATGAGTTTGTCCGCAGCATTGAGGAAGACGGAGGCTGCATCGCTGACAAACTTCTCTCCTCCGGCCTTCCTACTGAACCAGGCATAAGCCTGCTCATTGCGTCGGACCAAATCTGGAAAGTTGCCAGTGAGCGGGTGCGACATTGTGAAAGCAACGTAAGCCTGATGGCTTTACACACTAAATTTGGGTGGACATTTCAAGGACGCGTAACGCTGCAGTGCTCGCTTACTGGCCGTGCCAGCACGATGGTCTGTATACTAAAGATCGGAACCATCGAAGCCGATGATGATGCGACCTTACGCAGCTTTTGGGACATTGAAAGCATTGGAATAACAGACAACACATGTAGCTCAGGTGGAGAGGAAAACGAGGTGTGGAACGACTTCAAACGAACTATTGCAAAAGTGAAAGGACGGAATGAGGTTTGCTTGCCATGGAAACCTAACGCAGGTGAGCTAAACGATAACCGAGCCACAGCTATGAAACGACTCGAGGGATTGCAGAAGAGGCTATCACGCAACGAGTCCCTTTGCAAAGAATATAACAAGCTATGCTCAACTACCTTAATGATGGACATTCAGAGAAGGTTCCCTTAGTGTTACCGTGCACAAACTTGCGCACCTACTACATGCCTCACCAAGCAGTGAACCGAATGGACTCTGAAACTACAAAACTGCGAGTCGTTTTCGACGCGTCGTCCCATGCAAATGAAGCTGCTTCACTGAACGATCACCTAGAGAAGGGACCTAACATGAACGCAGATCTAGTCGAGATTCTAATACGCTTACGAACGTATCATATTGCTCTCACAGCAAACATAGAAAGGGCCTTTCTACAAGTGAGCGTGAGACCCGATGATCGTGACGCACTCCGTTTTCTGTGGTTTGACACTAAGTCTGAAACGTCAAACAAAGAGCCACCAATTGAAGAATGTAGGATGGCACGCGTGCCATTTGGAACATCGGCAAGTCCATTCCTTCTATCGGCTACTCTGAAACATCATTTGCAAAGTGTGACTGGAGACACGAAGAAAATTGCAAGACTTCTTCAAAAGTCTTTTTATGTAGATGACTTGCTCTTGGGAACGCAAACAAGAGAAGAGGCTGCGGATCTACATAAGCAAGTCATTGAGAGTTTGAAAGCTGCAGCATGACGCTGCGAAAATGGGCAACCAACGCAAGGCATCTTCAGGATATGCTTAACGATGGTCATAACACGTCAATGTTTTCAGAACCCAGAGGAATTCTTGGACTGCGATGGAGACGGGATAACGACACTTTGATGGTTCCAGTCGAGAATGTACTCAACTTCATTAACGGCAACAGAACAACAAAGCGTTGTGTACTACGTGCTGCAGCGAGGGTCTTCGACCCACTTGGACTTACTTCCCCATTCGTAATAAGAGTGAGGGTTTTGTTCCAGCGATTGTGGGAACGCGGACTTAACTGGGACGAAGAGCTTCCTGAAGACCTCTCAAGAGGCTGGCAACAATGGTGCAAAGAGCTTTCAGTGATAGAAGACATTGCCACCAACCGGTGTGTCATGAGCACACAAGGAGAGCACAAGACGTCTCTACAACTACATGTCTTCTGTGATGCCAGTCCTCTCGCTTATGGAACGTGTGCCTACCTGAGGGTGAAAAAGTAAGATGAATGAGGAGACAGATGTCAGTCTGGTATTCTCTAAGACTAGGGTAGCGCCGATAAAACGTTTGACACTTCCGCGCCAAGAGCTTATGGCGGCAGTGATTGGGAACCGAATAGGCAAGTACCTGAAAAAGATGCTGGACCTCCAGGAGATATTCTTCCGGACAGACAGCACTATTGCTTTTCACTGGAGCAAGGGTTCAGCAGTTAAATGGAAATCTTTCGTGTCTAATAGGGTTACCGAAATTCAATCTGGAGGAGAAACGGCCAGTTGGAACCACTGCCCTGGACTTGACAACCCTGTGGACTTGGTGACGCGAGGAATATCAATACACAAATTACGAACGAATCAACTCTGGTGGAACGGCCCTGGGTGGCTCTCTGAAGACGGAGACACCTGGCCAGGTGTCCTTACAAGCGAACATATCCCGACGGAAGTAGAAGAGGACCGAAAGAGTACACATCAAGTGCTCCAGATACTAACCAAAGTAACGACACCTCTTTTGAAGCTGGAACAATGCGGTAGAACAGGGCGAGTACTACGAGTCACTGCTTGGATAATGAGTTTCTTTAATAACTGTAAAATGTCTCAAAATTGCACCGAAGGTCCTAAAAGACACACGAAAAGAAAAAACAAATTTTTTTTAAACAGCCGGGTTGGGAAAAGGAAGTCATAAAACGAATTTACAACGAAAAATATTTTTTTAGAGCTATATTTACTGCGCTATACGAATTTGTAGTTGGCGGCCACGGGCGCCGCGAAAAAGTGGCCCATATTTATCACGTGACTGGCCCCTATTTGGCACATGGTACTCGCGCTCTTTCGGAAGCTTCCTATGGTCTCGAAAAGTTACTTATTTATCTTCGTTTGAAGTGCAACAAAAAACAAAGATTAACAAGTAACTTTTAGAGCCCAAATGAAGCTTTTGAAAAAGTGCAAGCAGACGTGATAGACCTGTGCGCCGGTCAGATGACGGCGGCGGCGCCCCGAAGCAGACGAACTTGTGCGGCCGCGGCGACGGCGGCGTGGAGAAACGCGTTGAAGCGGCGACGCAAAGCGCTCAGCGTGCGGCGGCGGCGACGCACAGGTCTACCACGTGACCAGCGGCGGCTCCCGCGGGCGCCAACTACAAATTCGTTTTGCGCCGTAAATATAGCTCTAAAAATTTTATTTCTTCTTTGTAAATTCGTTTATAACATACTTTTTCCATCTAGGCTATTTTAAAAAAAAATGTTTTTTTCTTTGCATGTGTTTTTTAATAACCGAAGTGATTGAAAGGGCAGAACTGCATTGGGTCAGACGAACGCAAGAGGAGGCTTACACCAATGAGCTCAACGAACTGCTGTAGGGAGGAGATTGACCGAGAAATCCAGCATCATCGCTCTCAACCCCGACCTCCACACACAGCGGCTAATGAGAGTCGGCGGGCGGCTACAAATATGAAAGAAAGCAATAGAGATCAAGCACCCATTACTACTGCCACCCGAACATCCTTTCACTTAACTGCTGATTAACGACATGCATAGGGGTACACTCCATGGAGGACTTCAAGACACTGTGCACAGTTACGTGAACTTTATTGGGTGCCAAGTGCACGACAAACCGTCAAGACGGTTATTAACCGATGCAACGCCTGCGCAAGGTCAAGGGTCAAAAGAGCATCAGAACCGACTGCTCCGCTCCCAAAAGACCACGTAAATGAGGCGAGTCCATTTGAAGTAGTAGGAGTGGACTTTGCCAGACCTTTGTTAGCCAGATCCTGGCGCCCCGAGAAAAAACCATATATAGCACTATCCATCACTTGTGCAGTTACTCGTGCTGTCCACCTAGAACTATACTTCGTTTCACCTTATGTGCGAGCGAAGGCAAAGCTGGAAGCGCGAGCACGAAAGCACGATGCGTTCAGGCTTTGCTCGAGCGCGCGAGCTGGGGAGAAACGCAAAAAGCGCTGGTCTCGCGCTTCTAGCTTTGGCTTCGCTCGCAGATAAAGTGAAACTAAGTATAGTTACAAGCCTCGCAACTCCAACATTTCTCACGGCCTTCCAGAGATTTACCGCAAGGAGAGGGACACCCAGAGTGGTATACAGCGACAACGCCTTAACGTTCAAGGGAGCCTCAATGGACGTCCTCGGCTTATTGAACGTGCTAAAAGACAGAAGCTAGATTACAAGAAAACTACACCGAACAACGAATACAGTGGAAATTCATTGTCAACCAAACTGCCTGGTGGGTATTTTTTATTTTTCATTTTTTTCTTTTCTTTTTTTTGGGGGGGGGGGGAGCGTATGGTACGCACTGTCAAAACAAGCCTTCGGAAAGTTCAGGGAAGAAATTGCTGCAGTCTTGAAGAGCTTACCACTATACTCTATGAGATTGAGGCAGTCGTTAACTCTCGGCCCCTCTCACTTATGCAGGCCTCCCCCGACAAGCCCGAACCGTTGACCCCGGCGCATTTTCTGACTCAGAAGCCGACTCACAGCTCTTCCAACCGCGGGTGCTGAGAAACTCTAAACCTCTACGAGAGAAAACCTCACCCGGCATTGGAGAAAGCATCAACAGCTGCTAGACCACTTTTGGCAGAGGTGGCGAAAATAATTCTTGCTCCAGCTGCGATCAGCACACGAAGCAACTTGTCACCGAAACAGCCAAGTTCAAGAAGGAGACCTGGTTCTAGTTGAGGAGAACAAAACGCCCAGACACCTGTGGCGGACTGGACGAATTCGGCAGGTATTCTACGGCCGGGATGGTATAGTGCGATCCTGCTCTGTGAACTTGCCAGGCGGACAAGGGTTGAAAAGACCCGTTCAGCTTTTTATTCCCTAGAGAACTATGGTGCATGAGCGATCAAATAACGCTCGTTTGGGGGCAGTGTGTTGTGAACTGTAATTTGACTCCTCCTCACGGGAAACAGCCGCACAGTGCTCGTGTAAATACGCGGTTAACGAAAACGAGGAAGACGGAGAAACGTTTTGGCGCGATGGAGATCGAAGAAAAGGAAGTACGGAACGACTGCGATGACCGACACCCATAGATTAACTTCGCCATGTAAATAGTAAATCCATTCTTTTCTTACCATAAGTCTCTGGCGTTCATTACACAACACAGCTTTTAAAACGTCGAGGACCCAAAACATGGTTTTTAAACCCGACGAGAAAGAAGCGGTAGCGCGAGGAACGCGAGGAGCACGAGATTCCATCGCTCGGGAGAAGTCTGTTTCGGCGCCTCGCCGCAGCGGGGCGTCCTTTACATGGCTCTCCTCTCATCCGTTGTCTGCCACTCTACCTTTTCACTTTCGGCGGCCGTGTCTTGTTACGATCTGCCAGGGTTTAGAGGGAGGCCATGGCAGCAGTAACTGTTCGAAAGCAAAAGCCTAAAACAAAAGGCATCTAGAGGCGTGTTCGTAAACGCTTTATTTTGGTTTTACTTCGAATATACTATACGGGGAAGGCGTGCGCATGCGGTGCGTGGAACACCATTCCCTGTATTCTCCTTGAAGTTTAGGTAATTTAGCAATTTTCGTGTGCCTAACCAAAAACTCTACGCTCGCACCGCTCTCTCTTTGTCGTCGTTCCAAGCCGCTTGCGTGCCTGGTTTCCTTTCCTTCCGCTCTCCCAGGGCGGTGGTTCCGTCACGCGTGTCTACTTTCCGCCGGGTGGCGGTCCCGTCGCGCGTGTCTAGTTTCCTCCGGCTCCTCAGGGCGGCCATAGTCGTCCACGCGATTGTATATAAAAACTTAGCGCCCTTCCACTTTGTGAAGAGGGATAACCAGCGAAGCTGTATTGGGATGACTATATTGACAACTCACGGTACTCGGGGTCCTGACGGGCGCATCGCATACGCCTGGCGTTGGCAGCCGGCTCCTTATCGGTCGTTTTCGCTCGCCGATGTCAATCCTGCTGCCGCCGACGCTCTAGACGGGCACGCTGTTGTTCTTCGTCGGTCAGAGCGCAGCTACTCCATGGTCCCGACCCGTCGGCCTCTCCACGTTCGGCAGCAGCGGCTTTTCGTTGCTTTCGCGCCCATTCGCGCTTTTGCTCTCGTTGTCGCTCTTTGAGGGCACGTTCTTCTTCCTCAGGGCAAACTACGGACGTCCTGCCCATAGCAAGTCCAAAGTGCAATTGCTGATAACGTCGCTAGGGCGATGACTACGTCAGAAGAGAACGAGGCACTACGATTGGTGGGTAGACTAGACTATGACGCCGCGAATTCTCGATCTACATGCCCTATTAGCACACGCAAAAAAATTTCAGAACCTAGCCATAGACAGCTTCGCTGTAAAAATCAAAAGACAAGTTGCCGTTCTCCATTTTTAATTTCACTTATCTTCTCTCGTCGTAATGGAGAGGCTGCGTATTGGCGACACCAGCCAAATCGACGCCGCGTAGCGGCAACGCCAGAAGCTCAGGAGAGGAGGTCGTTTCGACTCTGTCGTCTGCTATCGCTGCTTGGTTTTCGTAGGCAGCATAAAAACAAACATCGTTTGTTTTTATGCACTGACTACAAGAAGGTTTTTGCTGTCGAAATATTGCTTTTGCTTTCATATAGAACACCGATATTACGCTGCAATGCAGAAAATTTATGGTGGTCCACGTGCTGAACGACGAAAAGGACTTCTTTTAGTCCGCCATTTTGCCTGAACAGCGCGCCCCCTATAGTTCGCTGGAGTCGTGAATAGTCCGGACTCCCGAAGAGCAACGCGCCTACGAACAGCAACGGCGGGAACGGCAACGAGAATGTCAGCGGTGGCGGTGGGCGGCATGTGTGTGTTCGTACCTTTCGTCACGATGACCACCGATAAAGGCAATAAATGTGTTCGTACCTCTGTTTCAAATTCTGTGTCGTGTCTGTGTCGTGTGCTAAACAGCTTCGTTGGTCATCCACCTTCAGAATGAAATGGCTGCCATTTTTTTACAGTGCGACTGGTGGTTCGCGGTTATCACAACGACCGGTGTAATATATATTTTTAATGCTGTCTATTTGCCTTTCTTGTCTACTTTGTGGTAGCTTCAATCGCCCAGACTTTCGGGGTTTTAGATTATAATCTAAATACACACACCATTATATTATTTTATCCAAATTAGTCTTGTAAACAAATCAAAGTTAAAGATTACACTGGCAAAACTGGAAGTTCACAAATAGCAGGAAGCACAAGGTTCCTATGCATGAAATTTCTTGACTGCCGCTTTACGTTGGCGTTCAACTATCTGCCCCCTCCCCCCCCCCCCACAGTCAAATGCGTTTGAGACCCCTGGTTGCTCAATTCGACTGAAACTTCGGGCGCAGAACAAGTGCAACACGAGAGGCATCGTGTTTTATTACTTTTGCGTCCGAAGTGACGTCAAGCCTCACAAAAACGCTATACTTTTGAATCGGAGACCAACTTGTATGCGTCCAGTTTCAGAGATACCCCGCATAACCAGGGTTTACAGGTTAGTTGTTTAGCTTAGGTCTTTTCCCGGATACAAAACAACCTTCTTCAAAATAGTTCTCCCAAAATATGCTCAAGATAAAGGTTTTTTTTTTACTTGATCACGAGTTACGGGAGTTTAAAGATTTTATAAAGATTTTAGGAAGTTTCACGTGTCAAAACGTCAGACAAGTAAAAATGTCCGATGACATCTTTTGTAAATTCATTACTTTCATAACACCGTGACACCCCGTATTTTATTATTTCCTCGTCCATATTTGTTTCTGCTCAATGCAGCTGTCATGGCGCAAGTACGACTGCACTCTCGTATTTGAGCGTAAGCTCAGAGCAAGGAAGAAATACTTGAAACCAGGAAAATACCAATGAGATTTAGTCTTTGAACCCGATGCTCAGCACTAATCACTCATTCTCACCAGGTACATAAAACGTGTTGACCTTTGTCGCAATCATGCGGCGGTTATAATTGAATTGATAAACACCGCAACACTGGATCTTTTTCTCCCGGGAAACGACACAGAAGTCTGCGACTCACTGATACAGTCCGTCATTTGAAACAACATAAAAGAGTTTTTAAAACTAGCTTCGCGCTTAAAATTGGTACTGATGATGAAAGGTAATTTTTAAATTTGTTAACAAAATTGATTTTTTATTGGTTACAAACGCCCATATTTATGTCCAGCGATTAAATAACTGTAGTGACGCGAACGTTTCGTATTGATCAGGAAAGCGATCTTAAGCGTTCTATATCAACACATGCGTTGCCCAAAGGGTGCAGAAAAAAGTTAAAAAATGATTTCCGATTCAGCATCATTTTAACTCCGGACGCAGCCGATGATACGAGGTACATGGGGCTAATCAACAGCGTCAAAAGGCGCGAGTCATTCGGCCTTTTCTGTTTATGATCGGTTCGTCATTGACGGAACATGTACTTAAACATCGATGAATACCATAGGGTGGGCTTTTGACATGTCTAATTGATCCAATCAACTCGTAACGTCGGCTGCGTTTAGGCTTAAAGGCCGACGTACTTACACTTCGCGCTTTCCCTTTCGCCCGCCTCCTCATATCCTATATGCTCTCCACTTTTTACCTTACCCCAACTTGGCTCCTTTCGCCGCTTAGGAGAGGGGAGCGCTAAGAGGATTATCTTCCCTGCAGAAAACCGAGGTCGTACGTCGGCCTTTAAGGTGAAGCGAAGTATAGCATGTCTTGCACTGATGTCGCCGTTTGTCCGAAGCAACTGCTTGTGTTGGATAAACCATTCTTTACGTCCTCTGCCTCAGTCAGGCGCGGGGCATCGATTGGATACGAGTCCTGGGTCAGCGTTCAGATGGCGCTGCGTAAACACAAACAAATAACTGTCTGATGATTACGTCAGCTGTCCTCGCGGCTGTAGTTCTTAGCGGCTATTCATTTGCGCCCACATATAGTCACATCCGGATTATACAACAGGGCGTTATTAGCAAAAACACGACGATGCAGAAAACAAGAACCCCCACCCGGCGCTCATGTTGCGAACGCCGCGGGGCTGCAGCGCTAGGCCTAATCCGAGCAACGTTCGACGCCGAGACGAGCGAGCAGAGCTAAGAAAATCCTGCTCACCAATCTCGTCACTCGATCACGCTGCGCAACTTTCCTTCTTGCTGCCGTTCCTCGTCGTGAAGCCGCGCAAACAACCCCCCTGTGCAAAAAAAATAAAAAATAAATAAATAAAAACGGGAAAGCAATGTCGAGCGAGCCCTCGAAGCAAGCGGAGTACGCTAATCAACTTCGGGCCTTCCCTTCTTGCTTGCGTCCGCGCGCTCTTGAGATGCACGGTTATAACTAATTATCCGGGATTCATGTTCGGATGAAGGGCCGTCCCAAGGACAACGTCTTTTGGGATTGTATGTATGCACTCGTTTGCAATCTGCCTGCGTGCAAGCGCTCTTCATTACGCCGAATGCGCTCGTACGTGCGTGCTTGGTGCCTCCGCAATCTCCCGAGGCATTGCGCGATACCTGAAGAATACAATGTGAATCGTATCTTCATCGAGGTACGATGAGCGAATACAAAACTATACAAAACAAAATTGGTTCGCTTGCTTCTTTTTTTCTTTAATTATTTCCAGTTTTGCAGTTTCCGATTTTCAATTTACTTTCTTTTTATTTATTTAGATTCCCGGTGACATTTCTTGTTGGGTGGGAGGCAGGGACAAAAGGCATTGCAGTTTGAGGGGGCACTCGCCCCCTCAATACAGTTCAAAGCGGTACGGCACACGTATAGGCAGCGCTATTTCACTATGACAATAAGGAAATGAACTAAAACGTTCAGATTAACATTGAGACACGCGAACCAGCGCAAACCGAGGAACGTAACAACAGCGGTAAGAAAACTCAACTAACCCGCACATAAATGCCTTAATTACAAAATATTAAAAAAAATAAAATTCAATCCTTGTACAGGTTTGTCATCCTGTCATCTCGAGGCCGGTTCGAACACCTTAAGAGGCAACCGTTGATGAGTTGTCGCGTTGGAACGTGTCTCTGTGTTGGCGAAATGTCTCTCTAACAAGCGACCGATTTCACCCAAAACAGGCCTCCTCATCACAGCAGCCTGTTCAACTGCTGGGAAGTCCTTTTGCAAGAGGTCGAGGTGGATTCCCAGGTAAGCCGGTGGTTATCCTATCGTTGCTTTCGATAGGTACAGTATCGGACAGAATAAAGTAGAATGCGCGACCGCACTGCTTCCGCCTCGCCAGTAACTTGCCTCAGAAGCAAAATAAACGTTAGATGTCTGGACAACAAGCGGTTGGTCTGACATCGTATGGAGACACGGGCTCGCGCTGTAGATGATAAATTGAACCAGTGCAGTGCAAATGCTATCCTGAAGTCTGTAACCTGCATCACGAAGACGACCGTACGTTGCTCGTCCAGATCAAAGCGGGTAGGTGTGGTGATTAATTCCAGGGTCCCTGGGTTATTCATCACGACTGATTTGATAAAGGTATACTGCGGTTCAAGGATAGCGAGGGAAGATAGACGTTGGGAAAGTGGATATGACCAAACAGCGGTGATGTGACCGGTGGCATAAGTCAAAGGAACAATGAATATAAACCTTTAGTAGACCGTGCGCTAAAGCTTCGCATTGCTATAGCTGGAGCTCGTGCCGTCACTTTGAATTGACCACGCTCCCGCTAGGTCCGCAATGCGCAGCGTACGATCTACTCAAACTCTTTTAAGTATTGTCTTATTTTCTTCATGGCGATCCGTAAAGCGAAAGGTATGTTCACCCGGCTGCGAATTATGAGGCACTTTAGACACATGGATTGTAATTTGTGAAAACATTTCTGTCACAAAATGTTAGCTGTTATTTCTTTTTTAATTGGCAAGGTGATGCAGCATATTAAAAAGGTTTCTCATATCCATCCATCCAGCCAGCCAGCTATAATTTGTTTCACTTTATGTGCAAGCAAAGCCGAAGCTACAAGCACGACTATACATATATGCAGCCCAGAACGATGCTGAAACGCCGGAGCTCACTCTTGTACACCACTTGTGGCTTGTGCTACGCTCGTGCCTAACGTGAAACGGGGTAGCATGATGTCCCGGCCGTGCATCGTCATGCGTTGGTTCGCTGCTTGCGTCCCTCCCATGTCCAGGTGCACTGCGCCATCTCTCGGAGCCTGGGCCATCACGTCGGGGCCATGCTGCTCGAGAAGACGTTCCTCCGCAAGGTGCAGTCCCGGAAGATCTTCCAGCACCGGGAGAGCTTCGAGACCATCCTCGTCAAAGCGGAGGAACTGCTCAACAAGGTGGGGCAGTCCGCTAGAACTCCGCTTCGTCGGCACAGCAATAGGATAAAGGCAGGACGTGGCCTACCATCATCACGCTCCATGCTTGGTTGCTTCGCGTTCGTATTGGTTAATGCCGCAACCTCGGTTACTTATCGCACTCTTATGGTTTGTATCTGTGACGTCACGACCAGGATTCTGCCTCGCCCTGACGTCACGACTTGTAAGCCTGGCTACTTATCATCCGTTGCAAACTACAAGCTCGATCGATTGTGTGTGTAATAAGCACGATGGAAGTCTAGGAGTTTGGGATCATTATATTCTTAAACCAAGACCATCAAAGTTGACAGTCTGACGTTACTCTTATTTCCGTGGAGGAACTGGAAAAGTAGTAAAGACGTCATGTGAGCGTTTGTCCAATCGTGAATGCCGATCATAGCGACGCTTATGGTCGCGCGTGTGGCCGATGAGCCTGTCGGCCATTAAAGCGCGCGACCCGCCCTCTCTCGACGACAGTGCCAAGCGGAGTACGCCGAGGCGTACCGCACCGTGAGCCGGCGCGGGTTCTCGGACCCGGTGGACGCAGCCGATGACGCCGCCCTGGCGGCCTACTACGACTGCCACAACGCGTACGTGCAGCAGCTGGCCGCCACCAACGGCATGCTGGACGAGTACTACGGCAACACGCTGCCCCGGCTGCTCGACGAGCTTCAGGACGTCTACTGCGACCTCAGCACCGTCGTGGCGCAGTCGCTGCTGGCGGCGGCCGACCTCCTGGCCTCGAAGGTGCCGATTCCTCCACGTCCCTCTTCCACTAGTCTGGGTGCGCCTGTGTGTGAGGGAGGAAGTATGTGTGCGCAAGGGAAAGTGTGATGAGTATACACTAGAGCCGCCAAGTAAGCCTACTTGGCGGCTCAACACTCTCAGAACCAAAAAAGTATATTCTTACACCCTTCGTCCCCAGGGCCGGCCCTACCACATCCCCCCCTCCCACTCTCCGGCCGTGGCGTCTCCCCCCCCCCCTTCCCCTCCCTGCACTCCGGCCCCGTACGAAAATGTCAGATACAGGCCGGAATGAAAAATGCCGGTTCCGCCTGGACCTAAAATTGGGGCACCAGTTTGTATCCAGTCTGGAAACGCGCAGTTCCAGACGGTATACAAACTGGTGCCCCAATTTTAGATCTAGGCGGAACCGGCTGGTTCCAGTGGCGGTGCCCTAATTTCAGACCCAGGCGGTGCGCCACCGGAATTCCCGAAGCGCTCACCACTGGACTCTACAAAAGTATTTCGCGCGATGCCCTTAGCCGTTACAACCAAGAGATCGTCGCGATTTCAGACCCAGGCGGACTGGGTCTGAAATCGCGACGATCTCTCGCTTGTAACGGCTAAGGGCAGCGCGCGAAATACTTCTGTAGTCCAGTGGTGAGCGCAGCGTTTCCCGCAATATCTAGCGTGGAGACTGAATTGGTGCACAGGACACGTGACGTCAATTTTCCCGCTAAATTTAGTAGAAATGTGCAAACGGTCGAACAGATGAATAGACAGACGGACGCACGACATCTTAAAAGTGGAAAAAAATAAGAATAAAAAAGTTCGTCTGCTTTGTGCACAGGGTTGTCGACGGTGTCCGAACGTCGAGCTCTTATTGGCTGATTAAAAAAAATAGTGGCTAGACATCAAAGCATCTAGCGTTAAGGTCTACCCACTATCCTTCCAATCAAAGCCAATCAGAACTCGGCGTCGTTCTGACGTCACCGCAAACCCTTGCACAAGAGGCAGACGACTTGCTCTCCGCACTACTTTTCGAGTCGCCAAGATGGCCGCAACCTTTGGACCATCCTTGGTCCGTCAATGGTTCATTTACCGCTATTTTTTTATCACAATTACGTGTGCATATTTCTTTTCTTTCTTTTCTCTTGGTCAGGCTCACGAGCAGGCGGAGCATTACGAGGCTGTGGGGTCGTCGTGCCGGGCCGTGAACGCCAAGACGGACCTGGCGGGCTTCGTACGCACCCTGTTCACGGACCGGAACACCGGGGTGCCCCTGACGCCGCCCCGGCACCACTTCCTGACACCCAGGGGAGACGACGAGTCCATCTCCTCGGGCGTAAGTGCCGTCCTATCGTCTCACGCGTGAACCAGGTCGGTACATGGTGGGCCTAGAGGGGGGAGGGGGGGGGGGGGGGTGGGACGTTCGCGCGGGCGAGAGCACGCGTCTCGACAGCTGCGGTGGCGCTGCTGTCGACATGGCGCATGCGCATTACCTCACGCAATTTTGGTTTCTGCGCATGCGCTGTGCCCACACCTCGTGTGAGCGAACGCGGGTTTGTTTGTGAACAGTGCGTTTCATCCCAGTCCGTATAGAGGTATTGTTAAGCCGTAAATGGGAACCCGGCACCTTGCCGACGAACCTTCGAACTTTTCACCAGATTCGACCGGTTCGACTTTGTGGACAGTGTGTGCCAGACCTTGATACAAGCATGTCTAAGTTTGGAGAACTTTTTTATGAAAATGGTTATTTTATTTTATAAACAGTTGCAATTAAAAGAAACCAATTCTAATCACTGAAGAAGTTAATAACTTATTTGTTTTTGTACTGTATTAACTGAAATAACCAATCAACGCTGCCCTTAATTCGTCCCTTAGCCATCACCATCCAATCCGAAGCCAACTGGCCAGCCTGTCGCGCATGCGCACACGAGTCGAACCTCAATACAAGGTTCGTCGAATTTTCCACTAAAAGTTCGAAAAAGTCGAACCTGGTCGAACTCGAACCTCGGCCGGTTCGCGACACCCCTATCTACGTCTAGGGGTGTCGCGAACAGATGGTCGCCATATGGCAGTCGACAGCTTGTAGCGTGGGACCGACTCTGGGAAGCTGGAAATGCAAGTGATGCGACCATATCGCCCTTCTACTCCACCATGAACGTTGGTTAGAAATGGATGAGTTATATACAGGGTGTTTCACGAAAGGTGGACAACATTCG
Organism: Ixodes ricinus; assembly: GCA_037355805.1. Classification (NCBI taxonomy): domain Eukaryota; kingdom Metazoa; phylum Arthropoda; class Arachnida; order Ixodida; family Ixodidae; genus Ixodes; species Ixodes ricinus. The sequence goes on from JAZHYW010004086.1 coordinate 78,013, forward strand.
ATATTGCAGAAACCTACGCGTCGCAACAAAGAAATGGCTTGTGTCGTATTGGTTCTGGACCAGGGCCCATTTAAGAACAATGACTAAAGTCCGGGATAACTAGATTGTTAATTATTTGTGCGTAATTAACTTTTGAATATTGTGTCTGATGGGCATGGTTTCAAACCTGAATTGCTCAGCATCATGAAAAACAGCTGAATCGACAGATTGCAGAACTGATATAAGCACACGACATTTTACGGCTATTCTGAAAAATCGTCACAAAATTACAACGGAGTTTTAAGTTTCGGTTTGCTATCGTAGCGCGATACTCGGCCCCGACGGCACCGCGCCCCGTGGAGATAATAGGGCAACCAGCTTCTGCTGCGTCGTCGCGGGGGTAGGAGGTGAAAGGTGGGTGAGGAGGAGTGGCAAATCCCGTGCGCTGACATCTGGCGTCCCGAGTGAAAGATCGCGAAAGAGAACGACAGAACACGAGAGAAAGAAACCAATGTTGCCAGCTGAAGGACGACAGTCGCAATGGTAATCGCGAAGACTGAAAACTCTCAGCAAAATAGACAGTGATAATTTAACGTTGTAAACTAAACTCTGAGCTATTCTAACGCTTATAAAAAGAAGTATACTCATTACGCTGCATTAACTTCCCTTCTGTCGAAATCTCGGAAATCAGGTAGTTGCGCGGTTTCGTATTCCTGGGCACGCGGCCAGCGCGGCCAGCGAAGCCGGTTATCTGGTTTAGTTTAGTGTTGACGAGAGGCCGTACGTCTGCGCGCTATGCAAAAAGAAAGCTTCGAAAGGAACGCGAATATCTTTCCACCGGTAAGTTCGTGGATTGTTGAAGTTCATGAAACTGCTCTGATGATATTGTTGCGGCCTCCGCCCGCCTCCGCCATATATTTTATCTGAGACGTCGAGGCACCCTAGCGCGCTCCATCTCTGGTTCTCCGGCGCGCGTTCGAGAAAACAGCGCGGCGCGCCGGCCGGGCCCGAGGGTCAGGTTTCTTCCTCCATGCGCAGTCGGCGCAGTCGCCTTCAGACGGATAATAAAACCGCAGAACCGTTTTGTACAAACACTGAGTCAGACGTTTTTTTCATTCGCGCCCTCAAAATCTCGGAACACAGCCAATCGAAGGCAGTTGGTAACCATGTGTGGGACCCCGAAGGTCTGCCTGCATGCTCCGCCGCTTGCGGCAGCCAGAATGCATGGGAAAATGGCGGACCTTTTCCTCTAGAGTTAGTATGTATGATCTCTATGCGCGAGGAGGGTGCAGCAGAGGTTGGTTGCACTATCTCTCCACGGGGCGGTGCCGCCGGGGCCGAGGATGCGCTCCGATAGCAAACCGAAACTTATAGCGAGTTCGTTTCACACGCACTGGCACCGTTCGAGTTCTCTCCCAGAATGCATCGCACTCGCAGAGTGTTGCACGGAGAACTGGACTCAAACGAACTCGCCAAATGCACCGAGTGCAGAAGACTGATGCTGCCGCCATCTATGTTGTAGAAAAGGTACCGACCTCAAACCGAAACTAGCGCCTTTCTGTTCGGAGTGATGGGTGGGGATGCGAGAGTGCAGTCACTACCAACGTTTATCTACAAACGTTGAACGCTGCAACCTGTAGTTTATAGTTGCGATGACTTCAAGCAACTCGGCTGCCGTAGAGATAGTTACAGACGGCGTAAATTTCCGCACCCAGCTGTCTACAAAGCAGCTGGTTGCGATCTTTCAATTCTTATAACCGTTTACACTGAAGAAAACTGATGAAGCTGTCCGAGCAGAAGCTTGATCTGTTTGAGCATGGTATTATGCGTGAACCACTGAAAGGGTACGGCTTAAAACTAGTCAGTTGGAATATCCAGCAAACCTTTTCGTGGGACTTTCGATTTCGATCGTCATTAGAGGTGGATCTGATATTAGCCTTGGTGAGGACGTCGAGAACGAGAGCTTTCTCGAACAAAATACGACGGGGCAAGTTGGCTGACGTAGGTAAATGTTAAACATGATGATGTTGCCCAAGCCTCGGGTAGAGTCACTATGTTTAGCTTTCTCTGATGCTTATTGGGCAGTCAGAGGTTTCTGCTGGGGAGTTTTGTCGACAAATGTTCAATTTTTCACCCGCACACGGATGGTGATAAACATCTCGGAAGCCGCTGATGCGTTTGTTCTGAGCATTTCTTGACACACTGGTATATTTCAGCGTCTGTACGGCAACAGAGCGACTTAAAACCTGCAAATAAAGCACGGGATGTCAATTGCTTCCTTCATGAAATAGCAGACGCTCACAATTCAAGCTCGCGTTTGATTCCGTTGCCCGCGGGACGCGATTTCTATCAGAAAATCTACTTTTTTTCCCTTTCGGTTCCGCGACACATCGTAGCAGACGAACCCTCGTCGTCTGCTCCCGCTCCTCGCCGGCCTCGCCGGAGCGAGGCATGACGGGATTGCATTTTGGCGCACGCCCGATTTTCTCGGTGCAGCGAGTGCATGCACGCGTGGGGTGCCGCCGCTGAAACGAACTCGGAGAGTGCAACCACTCGTGGAGTGCCTGCCGAAACAAACTCGCTTTACGCCGTGAGTGGGTCACGCGTGGACACGAGTGCCGTGAAACGAACTCGCTATAAAAAACCCGTCGAACTTGTGCGGTTTTTCGGAAAGCCGTGAAATGCTTCGCGTGCCTTCTATCGTTCTGCAATTTGTTGATTTACTGTACTTCGATGATGCTGAGCATATTTTCTGATTGAAACCATGCCTTTAGACACAATATTAAAACAAAGTTAATTACGCAATAATAATTAAAAATCTAATTATCTCGGACTTTAATAATTTTCCTAAATAGGCCCCTGGCCCCAGACCAAAACGACACCAGCCTTTTTTTGTTGCGACGCGTAGTTTTCGAAATATCGAATTTGTCCACCTTCGTAAACACCTGTAAATGGGCGGTTTCATCTGGATTCAGGCAAGTCGTATTTTTTATTTTGCTTCAAATTTTTATATTTTGTGTAGCATGTTCCAAGAAGAACAATCCTTTTTATTTTAATGTCCTGACATGATTAGTTGCTGAGAAAAAAAATCTCAAAGAAGTGGGAAAGAACGACGAGGTTTTGACGATTGTCGTGTGTGGCGTTTTTGAATCACTCTCAATCTCAAAGTATTCAAAAGACAGCGTCTATATTTTTTTAGTGTGATATATATGCAAGTAGGTAAGACGACATTATAACTACTATTTATTATTCGTCGCTCCAATCTTTGTAAAAATCCCCAAACATGCCTCCGCGAACAACTGTGACCTAAATTGCGGATTTTTTTTTTAGTCGACTATGTTTAGTATTGCTTTTAAAATAATACCACGTGTAAGAACCTTTCATTGCCTTCCAAATTAAGCAAAGTTTGTGTTTTTATCATGTACGAGTACTGAGAAATAAATTATGAAACAGAGAGTGTTTTCACTTTTCGTTCAATTTCAGCACGCTGTATAAAAAAAAAATTTTTATTTTCTTTTTCTCGCGTCGCGTTCTCTTCTACACCCTTCTTTTAGCCAGAATACATTCCGTTAGAGGTATTTGCCCTGGTTTTGAGTTTTAAGCCTCTAAATATGCTAAAAAAGAGCAAATGCCGATGGTGGGATTTGACGATTTTCGTGTGTGGCGTTTTTGAACCACTCTCAATCTCAAAGTATTCAAAAGAGAGCTTCGATATTTTTTTATTGTGATATATATGCAAGTCGGTAAAACGACATTCCAACTACTATTTATTATTCGTCGATCCAATTTTTGTAAAATCCCCAAACATGCCTCCGCGAACAACTGTGACCTAAACTGCGGATTTTTTTTTTTAGTCGACTATGTTTAGTTTTGTTTTTAAAATAATACTACGTGTAGAACCTTTCATTGCCTTCCACATTATGTAAAGTTTGTGTCTTAATCACGTACGAGTACTGAGAAATAAATTATGAAACAGAGAAGGTTTTCACTTTTTGTTCAATTTCAACACGCTGTAAAAAAAAAAAAATTTTTAATTTTTTTTTCTTGCGTCGCGTTTTTTTTACACTTTTCTTTTAGCCAGCATACATTCTGTTAGAGGTATATGCACTAGTTTTGAGTTTTAAGCCTCTAAATATGCTAAAAAAGAGCAAATGCTGATGGTGGGTTTATGGGTTATAGCTGTATATTTTATTCTTTATTATAATAATCTAAGGGACGTTGAATAAATACTCATATAAAAGACATGAATGTCGTTAGGCGTATAATAACAAGTTTGCAATTCCAAACGTCTAAACACTATAAAATCGCAACTGCCGAAAGCGGGTTTTCAGACAATTTCCGCCGGTGCCATGATTGGAGAGGCCTCAAGCCTAAACCCTATGCGCTACATAATCTATACTACGTTAGAAATATCAAAGTATAATATTGTAAAACATTAGAGTAAAATACACTTCCTATTGGAAACCTAGATTTTTAAATGCGAAATTTTATATTTTTAATGCGAAATTCATGTTGATAACAGAACCGAATCATTTTTTAGCATATTTAGAGGCTTAAAACTCAAAACCAGTGCATATACCTCTAACGGAATGTATTCTGGGTAAAAAAAGATGTAAAAAAACGCAAAACAAAAAATAATTATAAAATGTTTTTTATACAGCGTGCTGAAATTGAACGAAAAGTGAAAACCTTCTTTGTTTCATAATTTATTTCTCAGTATTCGTACGTGATTAAGACACAAACTTTACATAATGTGGAAGGCAATGAAAGGTTCTACACGTGGTATTATTTTAAAAACAAAACTAAACATAGTCGACTAACAAAAAAATCCGCAGTTTAGGTCACAGTTGTTCGCGGAGGCATGTTTGGGGATTTTTACAAAGATTGGAGCGACGAATAATAAATAGTAGTTGTAATGTCGTTTTACCTACTTGCATATATATCACACTAAAAAAATATAGACGCTCTCTTTTGAATACTTTGAGATTGAGAGTGATTCAAAAACGCCACACACGACAATCGTCAAAACCTCGTCGTTCTTTCCCGCTTCTTTGAGATTTTTTTTTCTCAGAAACTGATCATGTCAGGACATTAAAATAAAAAGGATTGTTCTTCTTGGAACATGCTCCACGAAATATAAAAATTTGAAGCAAAATAAAAAATACGACTGCCACTCGTTGCCTGAATCCAAATAATTGCCCAAATATAGTCACACATATATATATATATATATATATATATATATATATATATATATATATATATATATATATATATATATATATACTATATATCGGACGATTTATTCTTCGACGTTTCGGCCGGAGTCCGGCCTTCGTCAGGAAGACCGGCCTTCTGACGAAGGCCGGACTCCGGCAGAAACGTCGAAGTATAAATCGTCCGTTGCTGTTTTCCACCGAAGGTTTTTTCTATATATATATATACCTATATATATATGATATATATATATATATATATATATCGCCCCCATAACCGACCTTCAGTTTTTGCTACCTCTTATTACATTTACTTCACTTCATCAGTACCACAGCAGGACAGGTTACTCCCACTTTACGAGCTACTCTGTCCTTCTCCCTAGCATAGTCCTTTGTGGAGGCTCGTCAACGCCCGCTTCAGTGCCTTGGCATCTCGGTATTGATATTTTAAAGTAGTGATACTGACTCCATTTTATCTCACTTGGTTGAAGGCTCATCTCCGCCGCCGGGTGTGGCTGGAAATTGTCGAAAAGTTAGTTCTATCGGTTTTCCTGAATCGCGATCTCTTGCGCGATACCAGAGAGCTGTGAACCTATGTTGACCGTCACAACGCGACTAGATTCTTCTTATTTTCAAAATTAGTACATAATGTAGATGGAAAGTTGCTGTTGCTGAAAGTTGACACATGCTCATGCATCGATTTTGAATCGTTGAATTATTGATCGACTCGCTCTGGCAATAGGCCCATCTCGACTTCGCTGTTTTCAGTTCTCGAAAAAAGACACACTCGTCGACACGGGATCCTCAAATAAAACGCTTATAAACATCTTATAAAAACGAGGCGAGTACTGCAAATATTGTATCATTTTACAGCGATTGAATTTCCCTTCGGGTTTTTTGTCGTTTTAGATGCAGTACACCGAGAATGTTTTTGGCGTTTCGTGTCGTCCACAGCAATGAAATATAATGTGAACAAGGACGCGCGAAATAAGAATATTGCATGGAACGATCGAAGGCAGCTCACTCCGGCTTGAAGGTGTTTATAAACGTTTTATTTGAGGATCCCGTGTCGACGAGTGTGTCTTTTGTCGAGAACTGAAAACAGCAAAGTCGAGATGGGCCTATTGCCGGAGCGAGTCGATCAATGATTCAACGATTCGAAATCGATGCATGAGCATGTTTCAACTTTCAGCAACAGAAATTGAAGGTTTCTTTCCAGCTACATTATGTACTAATTTTGAAAATAAGAAGAATCTAGTCGCGTTGTGACGGTCAACATAGGTTCACGGCTCTCTGGTATCGCGCAGGAGATCGCGATTCAGGAAAACCGATAGAACTAACTTTTCGACAATTTCCAGCCACACCCGGCGGCGGAAATGAGCCTTCAACTAAGTGTTGTAGATGATAAAATCGAGTCAGTGTCACCACTTCAAAATATCAATATTAAGATAAATTCAGTTACAAAAAGTTACAAGCTGAAACAGCAATTATCACGAGAAAACTTGCACGCACCTTGCGAGCGTACCCCATGTTCATCGGCGGTACAGCTTGTTCGGTGCGCGCTCCATTCACAAAATGTTCCGAGCACAGTCGAGAGGATGGCGTTGGGGAAAAGTCTTTTCGGTTTACGGACGCAACCCACTGCCGCCGGAGATCGGGGTCATGTGGAAAGCGATGGAGCTTAAAGACATTGCAGCCGCACTGCTGCCGGATTCCGTGCAAGCTACATAGGTCCTCGGACAGTATTCGACGCTTTCTGTCGTTATTCGTGCACCCTATGACCGAGCAATGGTGTCCCGATGACCGGGGGACTGTCGCCATCGAAGCCCGTGGCTCTAATTAAGTTTGGGAGTTTAAAACAGAGAAGAAAGCGCGAAGCGAAGTTCGGGCAATGCATACACCCAACACCGGCGAAGCCTCTCATCCGGGACTTTCACTCTTTCTAACGCACCAGCGAGGGGGAAAGCGCCGCTAGCCCTTTCCCCTCTTCTCTCTCGCTCTCAAAATGGCGGCTCGTTTTGCGGCTTGGTTTGGGCCGCCATTTCCAGGACTCCCAGCAGACGCTCGGCGAGCAGATGGTGGTGGATCGGCTGGCGTCCCTCTCGGTGGCGGCCAGGGCAGAGAGCCTGAAGCAGGACATCGGGCAGCTCGAGACGCAGGTCCGCCAGCTGCAGGAGACGCTCGACGCACTGCTCAGGCTGCAACAGAGGTGGGAGACCGGTTGGCTCGCACTTTTTATTTAGAAATACCGCTAAGCTCCTTTTGGAGGTTGTGGCAGGAGAGTCGGTACATTTTACTGGACAAGAACTTATACGAGAAAATAATAAAATGTAGTGAATACGCAATAATACTCTAGAAATGCAACAAACAGCAAAACAAAACAAAACAATCAACGTTTAACGAACAACCTTCCAATGCTTTTTTTTTTTTAATAATACGACTTATTACGAGTTCACCTGCACTTCGGAAAGGCTGTTCCACACTTTGATTGTTCGTGGAAAGAAAGGTAAATTTAGAAGAGTTAGTACGACAAAGATACGGAACCAGCGCCCCGTTGTACAAGCTTCGCGTAGCTCGGACCAGTTGTGGCATTAAAAAATCGCCATTCAGTAGCGTATATAAAAACTTTAGCCTCGCTGCACGGCGCCTTGAGGGAAAAAATTGCGGTGGCATAGCTCGGCTATGCCAGGATATACGTAGCGTGAGCTTATGCGCACAAAATGAGAGTCGCTATCAAGCGGCTCCGGTGCAACGTCAGACTTGGCTACTGCGCAACGAGAGGCGCACAGCTGGGCACGCGGCGGTGCCAGTGCGTCTGCCGCGGCTATGATATGTCACTCCTCTGGAATGCGTAGACCGGCGAGGCGGGCGAGGCGGTCGCGGCAGCGGCGGAGCGCGCGGCGCTGGCTTCGCGGGACTCTCATAATGAGCCGTGCTCATTATGCGAGCCGTGCTCATTATGCAAAGCGCGCGGCGGCGGCGGAAGCCACCGCGCGCGCGCGCGGTCTGCCGCGCGTGGCTCGCGCGTGGTGCGTGCTCTCATAATGAGCACAGCTCATTATGAGATTACGCGAAACTGCTCAACCTCGGCCAGTGTAGCTAACGCTACAAAAGGAACTCTAGTTGGGCGTTCTCGTACAGCGACGTCACAGATTCGTTTCGTTTGAATTTATTGTAAATGAATCGCAATGCAAAAGGCCCCTAAAGCTGTTTGGGAAACGCAATAAAGCTTTTGATAGATTGATATCTCTGTGTTCTTTCTAACTTGTCAATATTGACAGCCATTTGAGGTGCCCATACCTGGAAGGCATATTCGAGAACAGGTCGAATCGAGGCTTTGTAAGCAATGATTTTTGTATCGAACGAAGCATGTGTTTCAGATATCAAACTTTACCGTGAGCTTTACGGAAAGTAGAATTAACGTGTACATTCCACTTCAGATCAGACGAGAAGTTCACTCCAAGATATTTGTACGTTGAGACAATTTGTAGAGGTTTGTTATTTAACATGGTAGACGCTGGGGCGCGCACCTCAGTCGGTCAGCGCGGCATGGTGGCCAAAAGCGACAACATGAGAAGGACGTGGCACCGTCATCCTGGCGATATCCCACACTCCCTGGTGATAGAAACACGTAACAGAGGGGGAGCAAATCGGCTTAGAAGGGCGAGGGGATTAACATACTTTTGCTTTCTAGGCTAGGTGGCGCAAGCTACCCTCTGTTGTAAAGGGTACTCCCATTAGCATCCATCCATCGGCCTTTCCGCCCACTGATCTCTGCGACAATTGCTGGATAGCGCTTCACGGCTTCGAGCCCATTGCGCGATTGAAGCCACCGGTCGGCCATCTTACCGGTGCCGCTGAAGCGTTGTCAAGGCGGCGGTCACGTGACCTTTGCCTCTGTTTTCACGTGACCTACACACGGTAACCATGGTAACTGTCTAGGCTTGACAGCGCTAGAGCATATCTCTAAGATGGCCGACGGTGGCTTCATTGTTCGGTGCGGGGAAGCGCCTAGCAGTGTTTCCATCCGCCTGATTTCAGAAACCACGCTCCCCGTGGTCTGAGATGGACCCTCTCTTCATCTTAGGCTTTCTAGAAACTTCACTGCCCTGTCGGTACACTCTCAGTGCAGCGGACACTGGCGAGTTGAGATACACTACGTTTTTTTATGGGTTCCAAAGACAGGCGAAAGCGTAACAGGAAGACGCACGTTCGCCCGTGATGTGACGTACAGGAGTCACATGACGTCAAGTCACCACGTGACCGTCATACGTAATCTATGTACGACAACTTTGTCAGATATGGCCAAAGTGCTGCACAATGTTTACCTCAACATCTACCTGTTGTGCATCATTATAAGCATTAGTCGCTTATCGAGCACGCAACGTGAAAAAAGTAATGAATGAGTGCACGAAACTGCGTCCGTCTGTATGTGCGCGTTTTTTTTTTCTAGTTCACCTGCGCGTTTTTGCATGTTTCTATGCCGGTTCTCTTTGCTTCTGTCTGTGTGTGTTTGCGTGCGTGCGTGCGTGCGTTTTTTTTATATATATATGAGAGTTTTGGAGTATCTGTGATCGATTTATTTGTTTGCATGGTTGTGTCGTTGAAGCGACGACCAAAATCAATTCTATTATCATTTTTTCTTAATAAAGAAACTTTGTAGGTTTGTAGCTTTTTCCTTCTAGTCTTCATGTGCGACTAATATTGTTTCTGCTTATCACAGATATTTAGGATTTAACTTCACAACATTTCCTCTACAAAAAAAAAAAGTAAAAAACATACTTAAAACAATTTGTTTAGTCGCTTTTTGCTAAGTCAATGCCACTCAAACATTATATTCCCCTCAGTACATCTTTATTTATTTTTATCGCGAACATTGTTTGTCCCATTAATACTTCGCGCGTACGCGAGATAGCGCGCACCCACACGCAAACAGGGGGAGCAGACTACGCGAGACGTGTGATTAAGCCGAGAGGGCAAATGTATCCCGCTTGCCCCACATTCGCCGAGGTACGGCTACTCGGAGACGCATTAGCCAAGTAATCGAACTCTTCCCGTGGTCCCAGATCGGTGCTTTTGATCGATGCGACGCACATCATAGCTTCATAGCCAACGTCGGGCAGTACCTGTAATCGTCGTCTGCTACCGCCCCCGCAGTCGGCGACAGGAGTTCCAATCGATAGGGACATCAACGCAGCTCGTTCGCCGCCATTTTGTTTTTAAATGGCGGCCGGTTCTGGTTTCCGCGGCGTTCCCTGCCCGACATTTCGGGCTTGGGACGGCGGAAACAGGCCTTGGAGGGTGTCAGGTGAGTTATCGATCGAGTCGGATTGTTCCTACCTTTCTCATATATACTTATAAAGTCACGATCTGCGACTTAGAGAAGGGTCTGGTTCGCGTGACTTCGCGGGCAGCTGATAGTTGCGCAAGGCGACTCTTGCCAAGCCGTTGCCTTGCCAAGCTCCGACAAAAACAGTGCGGATCAGACTCGCACTGCTCCGTTCCTCATATCTCTAATTTATCACGTAGGTAGTCTGTTTCGACTTCGACGTTTCCTGCGCGGCTGTGGCCGGTTCTGTCGCTAGTCGCGAAACCGTAGCTTGACATTTGATATCAATGGAGAAGTGATGCAGTGTAGCCAATCTAAAGTGCGCATTGACCCGGTTGCGTGCGCGTATCCTGCGGTAATTCAAGGGCGGCAGAGAAACGAATTTCGGGGTTGTTTCGGCTGCAGATTTCGGCCACGTTCCATGTTTTGTAGTTTCGTCATAGTTTTTAAATACGTCAGGTTGACACTGATAGTAAATTTCTTGACGTTTATTTTGTGTTTGAAAAATTTTTGTTCTACGACACCTGAACAAACCGCGACTCTTAACGCAAAGCAATTTTTTTCTTTTGCTGTGTTTCGATGAGGAAAGAGCGAGTTTTATTAAAACTGCAAGTTTGGTGAAATGTACTCGCCAGTAGGCAGTAAAAGTTTGGGGTTTTGAGAAGCGCACCTACTCTGAGCAATACAAAAGAGCGCTGATGTCGTCTTTGTGCCATGTCAATGTGCTACACCCGTGTGTAAAAGGAAGAAAATAGGATTGGGTATTGATAATAGCAATATTTTTGTCTGCTTCTTTCAGGAGCTTGGAATCGAGCCTGTACAACAAGGCCAACGAGCTCCAAGAGGACATTAGTTTGAAACGATTCGACCTCCACGTCGCACAGATACACTTGGCAGCTGTCAAAGCTCAGGTCAGCTTTTCCTCTTTTCTGCATCTCCTCGTATGACCAGTGATATAACACCCAGCCGCATTTCCTTTCATGCCAACAGCTAACTGGCATCATTGTTTCGTCAAAAAGTATTGCAGTATGCACTGCTAACTTAAAACCTTAGGCCCTAGGTTACGCTAATAGAGCTAGCTTTAAATTGAACTGTGGCAAGTGGCTTCCATCGCTCCGTTACGCCGTCAGTAAAGTGGTCAAAAGGTTGATCTAGATCATCAACTTCAAGGCAGGTGTATGTGGGAGATGGCACATTTGTGAATATAAATTTATCAGCAACTTACAAACACATTGTCAAATTCATTGCAAGGAGGTTTAGCTGGAAAGAGATAGTTTGCCTTCAATTGGCATCCAGTGTATCCACTGTAGACGGGGAATTCCCCGTCTACGCCTCTGAACCGGTGTCCGCACCTTATACGCATCACGCAGTAGTGGTTATACATGGTGGCACAGCAGCACGATACTCACCCGATCAAAATGGGCAGGGGTGCAGATCAAGAAAACGCCATCTAGAATAGTTAGTCCGTGCACCTGAAGCTTGCCGACGTCACCGCGAGAGTGAGTACAGACACGGATAAAACACGAGCACTGTGTCGGCGTTCGGCTGGGCCCGGTGTCCAGTCAGTGCATCGAAGGACGCTCGGCGTTGGGCTCGGGCCCCCAATTCGGAGCCTTTGGAGCGTGATTGCTGTGGAGCGTGGAGGTAGACGAGGCTGTGATTATTCTAGGTGGTGTCAATGAAACCTAAGAACGACCCCTGCATTCTATACTTCGTTTCACCGTAACTTGGCAAAGAGCAGACACAACGGCCCCTTTGAACTGTTCAGAGCGACGGAGGCAAAGCGGCGTGGACGGCCCGTACCAAGGGTACAGAGGTGAGAGTGTAACCCGTGCGGTTGGAGAAGAGGGGAAGGAGGAACTCCTCTCTTACCCGGACCCTCTTTTGCCTGTCTCAGACGTCGCTTTTTTCCCCCTCGGAGATTTGCCCGTCACTCAAAGTTCGAACAAAAGCAGCTTTCTTCTCTCTCCTACCCATGGTTTCGACAGCACTGCGTGCAGCTAGTGAGATAGAGAATGGCCACGTGTCTCCCTTAGATGCGCCGACTGGGACAATAGGACTGTAGCCTTCGCCGTCTACCTAGTCACGGCGAGACGGAGCGTAACACAAACCACAGTGATGACCCACGTCACATAGCCACGCCAATCTCCATCCTAACTGTCGCAAAAACGAGCTGTCGGAATTGTCTCTTTCCAGTTCTCCTTGTTCCGGGGTAAGGAGGTGGAAGCGGTGAGCGAGGGAGAAGAACTGCCGTGACCGCAAGGCGACGACTCCGGCCCTGCCGGTGACAGAGCACCATTAAGAACAAGTGGCTCAAGGCTTTCCGAGCCTCAAGACCGGCACCAGCAGCGGCGGTGCCAGTGGGGCCTCGGACAAGTGAGCAATTTGATCCTCGCTTCCGTCGGATGCGAACGGTCCGACTGCACTCCAGGAAAGTCGGAGCATCTACTTTCCTGCAAAGCACTTGGGAGAACCAATCGCTGCTGTCTCCGGAGGGAGCGCTCGGCGAATGACGAGGCTGAAAATATATGTTTAGGTCTTCAACAAAGTTTGTGCTGTGGCTCTGGGCACGACATTTCCGTGCTCGGTGCCACGGCGCAGGTAGTCTTTTATTAGGCTTAGACATACTTTCAGCGTCGTCGTCGTTCGCCGCGGATTGCAGCGATAGACTACTTCCTAAAATCACCGCATACTGACGCTGTGCGCGTTGCATTATGGGACCTGTTTGACCACGGAGAGGAGTGGCATGGTTTTGATTTTGGCTGCCCCATTGACGAAGTAGTGTGTCTCGGTACTGCGTGAAAATGAAGCCGGTACCCGCTCACTTTGCCACCCATTCATCTTCATAAGAGCCGACGTTGAAACGCGGGCCTCCAGCAGTTGTAAGGACCTGCCCAGGCTTAGGAAGGAGTAGGATTCCTGCCATGTCTCATACCTGTCTGGCAACCTGGCTACTACTCCAGAGTGCAGGATGACCCTCCTGGCGTGCAGATAATTTAAGAAGCCTAGGATGTTGAGGAGACGATGGAACAGGATAACCGGCCCAGTATTCTACTTCTTCTGCCACGTGCCACCGTAGTCCTGTTTACCCGCACACAAATTTTAGCACGTTCAAAAGGAGCCCCCGAGAAAATGCGTTCCAGCATTCTATCCGTGTTGTTATAGCAGCATCTACGGTATTATAAATTTAAGGAACGTCACACATTCTTAGGTGTAAGCACTGTGTTTGGTCGCGACGGGATGTTGTGAAGTGAGGTGGGCAAATCGAAGGCGAAACTTGGGCCAAGGGGTTCCCAAGATGCTCTGCACGGCACTATGCCACTAGGACCGCTTTGATTTTGCAAGAGGTTTATTGGATTTTTAGATGCTCCACGGAAAAGTCGAAGCTCCAGATTTCATAGAGTGTAGTCGTAGCAGCGAAAAGAGCGAATGACAAACATGAGGGATTAGAAACGTGGCGTCATGAAGCAAAGCAGTCTGGTGCCCCTTGTCTTCTGTTCCTTCGTAATATTATGGCTGGTACGGTAATGTGTGCGGTTAGTGTAGCAACGGTCAACAAGCAACAGCTGCGTAATTACCGGTCGAGTATGCCAACCACAGCCCCACATTGCCCTTGTGTTTCGGCGTTTCCTATCTGTCTTATGAATACACCGAAACGGAATGTATCCATTCAGAGGTGGTCTGGAGGCACGTGCTGCCGCGTAAACGTGCTACAACACTTTCTTGGCCACAGTAAGTGCTCGTCGTGCTCCAGAATTTTTCTTACCATTTCTCCAACCACGTGCACATGCACGCTTTCTTGTTTAGACCATGAAAACATGATATCATCACCTACAAAAATTGAGAGCCACACAAGATATTTCGCGGGTTATCGTAATTATTTTAAGCAGTCTCTAAAAAGGAGATATTCTAAATAGTATGTTGATGAACTATCTGTGCCGATTGAGCAAGATAAATGTTCTGAAGCAACCAAAAAACGAAACCTTTGGTGGCACCGGCATTCAAACAAATGCATGTAACAGTGCCCATCCGCAACGCTTGGACATCTCTGTATCGCAGGCCTGACGCATCCGACAAGAGGGGAAAGTCCGGCAACTCGGGCGGCGGCTCATCTTCCTGGGACACGGGCCAGCACGTGTTCCAAGAGTACACCTACAAGAAGGTGACCGCCTGCGATGCCTGCCGGGAGATCCTCAGAGGTGAGAACGCACATCATCTTTTCTCCGTCGTACCGAGTAGAGTCGCTCAGTAAGCTACGCTTCAAGCTAACAGCACTCGAGCCATCTTGGTGCTTCAAATCATTGTTGCCGGCTGGCACATACACCGAAATCGGGATGCTCGCAGATTACGTCCGCATCAATTACTTAGACCGTTCTTTAGAGTCGCGGCCTGTTTCATAAGTACCACGGAAGAACAAGCGAGTAACTCGCTCGCCAACTACTAATGATGTCACATGAATGCTTTCGGGGTACACGCAGCACATGTGCGCCATACTTTCCTCCCATCAATGAGGGAGGTGAGGCAGTGGCTTCGACGCCGCGACCACCGGGGGAACAGGATTGCAGGCACACAGATGCGCCCGATAAAAAACCGAAACCTGAGCAATGCATCTGAAATGGGGCATTTTTATGGAACGCCGGAAAAATGCTGCCCCTGCCTTAGATCTTTCTAAAAGAGTCGATTTAGTGGTTTCCGACGATGCTTAGCGAGTTTCTCAGTGGAACCATATGCTTACTTTCACTAATTAAAAAAAATCAATCGTTAAATTTTAGTTATTCCTTTAATTAGTATGCTATTTGCAATACTTGACGTCTGCCGTGGCTAGCAGTTTGTTCCCGGAAAGAGTTTATTTGTTTCCCAACCAACCAATTTTTAATGATTTTTGAAAGCCTTTGCTGAAACACCTGGTTGCTGGAGTGGAGGCTGTTTATATCTAGCAATGGAAGGGGTGAAGCCCAACTGTCCTCCTCTCTGTACATTGCATGCAAAGCGGGAGCCAACTATGCTCAATGTATTCACGCTGCGTAGCATTACTACTCGAATATGTCTTTAAAGCAAACTAACAGCCGCCATGCAAACTGCCGCCTGTCATGCCTTCTGCCCACATCAAGATCGCAGTTTGCCACCATTCCTGTCTTAAGGGCGCCATCGTCACTCCAGCAAGTCTTTATGTATCGTCGTGCGCTCCGTGTCGTAATGTTCTTGCGTCACGCTTTCGCAGGTCATGTCCGTCAGGGACTCAAGTGCAAACTCTGCAAGTTCAACGTCCACAACGAGTGTCAAGAAAAGGCCGGCCGCTGTCAGGTGCGCACGCTCACCGTCTGCCTCCTTGTTGGCTTTCTCTACTCCGTTTCACCCTATGTGTAAGCAGAGCCGAAGCTGAAGTACAAGCATGTTGACCTGATTGATATTTTTACTGCACGACCGTGCGTGCTTGGCGGGAACGCAGAAAGCCCGGGGCTTGCTCTTCTAGCTACTCCTACGCTCGCACTAAAAGTGAAACGGAGGCTCCAAAGGTTGATGTGTCTTTACTGCTGCAAGCTAGCTACCTGATGCCACAATACAAATGTCGCTAGCTGTCATTCATTTGAATGATAGTGCAAGATCTATTTCCATATGGAGATGCCATCATGTAGAACTGAACGCCGACACCACCCATGACCTGCGACGTCAATAGCCAGCCAGAAATCTCCAGAAAATGGCATCCAACTTTTCATCTCGGTAATGCATTAGGCTGAAACTTTCAAATGCCAGCTTCCCGCTTCATCTGCCAGTAAAGCAGTGCTAAAAACCTCCGAGCATTTTCTAGAGTGTTTATTTCCTAGTTTATTTAAAGCCCATTTCACCCAGCATACCTATTCTGCCTACTTTATATACAAAATCTACCATGTTATCTCGTAAAACATGGGTACCTTGCACCAGGTGCTCCGTGGCATCCTGTGGGTCTGATTGCGAGGCATCTGCCGTCGCTTCATTTTACGCAGCCCAAGCCCCGTCTGCTTCGGAGGCAGCGTTCTGCATCCGAGATCGAGACCAAGATCATCCCCGCCGAGCCAGAGGAAGAAAGTAAGTTCTGTAGTTTGCGGATACCAAACACAATGGGTTTCGACGAGTATGTTTTCAAACCTAGAGCGTAGGAGCGGAGACACAAAGATACCGCCAGCACCAAAACAATGCTTTAGTGCCGGTGGTATCTCGATGACACAAGCACACCCCCATCCTCAATCTTGAGACTATCCCCGACGGAAACTTTTCTCGAAATCCTAGCGCATTCAAACCACGCCGGAAAAACGTCAATGGGCCCCTCGACACTCCGCCGTCTGCCTACGTCAGACAAGGAATACCGTTCCTGAGTGCTGGTGCCTCGGTCGCCTCTGGAGAAGGGGCCGAGGAGGCCTCAAAACGTCTCGGGTGCCTGAGATTTGGGGCTTGGATGGGACTCTTCCCATAATTATTGTTTTTCCAACCAGCTGTCATATATGTTCACAAACAGATTAGTTCAGCATCACAGCTGAGTAACCGTCGCTGAATTCGGTCAACGGTGGAAAGCGTACACGATTTACTCTCGCCGAGTTGCTAGGAAGGCACGAGGTGTATTAAAAAATCTCAAGTCGAGAGAGAGGGAAAGAGATTTTTTACTTCAGCACGAAAGATACAATTGTGATGAGGGTGCTGGAAATAAGCCACTGGCAGAATGAAAACGGCAGGGAAGAGTTTCGATTGTCCTGCTTCCCACCTTTGATAATGCTGTGCTCGGCTAGCGCAGCATGTCGGCCAGTACCAGGAACTGGATGACGGAGCCTGGCCGTCAACTTCCTGGCATTTTTATCTTGTCAATGACTATGCGGAGCGCAAGTTTGTCTGCTTCTTGAGCAAGGGTTCTGGTGATGCCAGAACGCCAAGCTCTGATTGGCTCTGATGGGAAGGATAGTGGGTAGAACTCAAGGCAGAACTAGCATTGAGGTCTACCCACTATCCCTCCATCGGAGCCTTGGCGTTCTGACGTCAGTGCGACCCCTGCGCAAGATGCGGACGAACCCGCACTCCGCATAGTTTGTAGCTTGGTGCGTTCCTGCCCTGTCCTGCTAACACGTCGCCGCGCGTCGCGCTTTTCCGGCTGCCGTGAATCCTAACGCCCGCTCGCGACGGCCCCAGGACCCGTGACTGTGGCAGCGGGTATTCCGGATGCGGTCGACCCCATCTACCAGCTCCTGAAGCAGGCCGGCGACCTCGGAGGCGGCGGCCGGCGCGGCGAAAGGAAGGCTCCCTGGCGCCACGTCTGAGCGCCGGCGGCGGCGAAAGCAGTAGCATCACGCCGAGCGTGGCCTCGCTGCAGCAGAGGCGACCTCGGTCTAATGCCTCTTCATCTGCTTCGTCGTCGTCGTCGCACATGCTCACCGTCTCGTCACACCAGCACCACCCCTCGTCCTCTGGTGAGTCGGCGACGCACTTGCCGCGGGCGAACTATTTGTGTCGTTACTCGTACGTGTCGTACACAGACGTGCGACACATGTCATGCATGTGGACCTTTTCTATGTGGTCGCTGCCATCTTGAATCGCAGAACTACCGGTGTGCGGAGAGCAAGTCGTCTGCTTCTTGCGCAGGAGTTGCGGTGACGTCAGGACGACACCGAGCCCTGATTGGCTTTGATTGAAAGGATAGTGGGTAGACCTTAATGCTAGATGCCTCGAGGTCTGCCCATTATTTTCTTCAATCAGCCAATAAGAGCTCAGCATTCTGACATCATAGCGACCCCTGCGCAGAAGCAGAGCTGAACTTGCGCTCTGCATCATTGTTTTTCCCTCGCCTCGCGAATAAGTGTTCACGTTTTTGCCGTGACAGTCAATCCTTCTTGGTTTGCCTCTTCTATATTTTTTGCTTCTTGTTCCAAGTTGCGCTGTCTTGCTTTTCATCACCCATACTAGATGCGTTAACCATATGGCTAGGGACTGGGGGTAGACGGAAGAGGTCCATACGTACCTGGCTGCGCTCGTGCAATTGACCTTTTGTGACGCACATTAACGCTGGTTCGCACATTTGTATTGGAGCGTGCTTGAATGTGTTCTGCTCGTTTGCAAACCTCTTGCAACGAGAGGACATAATGGCAGCATCTATTGGATAGTACTGGAAACACTTCCAACCTTGATATAACCAGACTGATTATTTTGCAGTAATCGCGAGATCAAATCTATGCACTGCATAAAAAGGGATCGCTTATAACATTTTCAGAAATATTTCAAGGCCACAGTGAAAGGATGACGCATAAAAAGTGGTGAAAATGTGTATGCATATCAGTGTGCCAGTGTATTTTCTCGTTGTACGAGGTTCGCACTCAAGCACACTCAAATTTAAATGTGAACCAGTCTTGAAAGACTGCAGTCTAGCAGTCATATTGCACTGGCTAAATTTCTTATCTAAAGTCTAAACCAGCATCGCGAAACTGAGCCAACATTGTCCGAACACTCGCATCTGATTTTCTTTTTGTTTTTTGGTTTGTCATAACACCTATGTACGCCATTTTCCTGTGGCGTCTAAACCTAGTTTCAACTTAAGTCCAGACGCACCCAATGCTACAAGCGTGAGCTCGAGGCTTTTAGCGTCCCTGCCAGGCAAGCACACTTGTGCAGTGCACGCACTGTTCAGGGCCACATGCCCGCGCTTGTAGCTTTGGCTGCATCTGGACTTAGGTAAGCTGAAATGGAGTATGGTTGGTGTTCCGATAGTATTGTTTACATAGAACACAATACTATTCGATCTCAAAGAGTGGCAAATGTTTCTTTACGTGTCATGACACTAAAATGCAATTTGTTCCTGCCAGCCTAACTTTTCACAATGTCTTCATTCCGTCCTCCAAACTCGAGCACTGCCTGACCCCTTGCACTTGTGGCATTGTGACACGACTTCCTTTTTTTCCCCGCGCGGTATTTTGCGACGCTGTTTGTCGGGTGGTTTGACTTTGCACAAGAAACAAGCGCTGGGCCTCTCTGGAAAGCGGACGCTGTTCGAACAAATTCCCATGCTGTGCAAAGTGTGCACATTTCCATGCACGAGGATTCGGTGTCGGTTTCTGCTGTGCACAACTGTTGTAGCATTGGTTGGGACTGCCAAATTAACATACTGCCAGAGCTCCGATTAAAACTGCATATGTAGAAAACAAATGGGTTTGAGTATACCTATTTTCTTGGCTTAATTAGGTGAACATTAGTCATTTACTCTTATTAACCTGACTGAACAGTTCTCCTATGTGGCTTGTTCGTATGCAAACGTACCATGGCATCATCAAGCTCTGACCGAGCCGACATTACTCAAAGAATTAAACACAATTTGCTCTTCTTTTTTTTTCGACACAAGGCAGACGTGCAGCAGTGACGCAGAGCTTTCATAACATGCTTTCTCAAAAAAATCAGCAGAACCCCATCCTTCGGGAATGATTCTCCTACGTTAATGCGAATAGCATCAGACGGTGCGGAGTTTTGCGCGTTCGTCAGGTGGCCGGCTTCACTCTAGATACTGCAGCCCCGCCTCTCAGAAGGCGATTCTAAATTTGTTGACACTTTCACAGCCCTGCGCACGATCTCCGCAGCCCAGCACGTGCCGTTTGTGTCACTTAGGAAGGCGAGCAAAGCACGCGCCATACGCACAAACACTCAAAATGGTACCGACCAGACTTTTCTGGCGTCTCAGCCCCGTCTCAACCAACGGTACTCTAAACGGTTGTTTATATCTTTACCATAGGACGCGCTTACAGCGCTGTCACAGCTACCGGTGCGCGCGGCGTTCCATGCACGAGGGCTCATTCCGCTCTGCGTGAGGCTGAGCTAGAGGTCTCCTGGCGCAGGAGAGAGGGTGAGCTAGAGGGAGAGGGTGAGCGCGGGAGAGGGTGAGCTAGCCCTCGTGCATGGAACGCGCGGCACCGAGTAGCTGTGACAGCGCTGCCAGCCGCGTCTATGTACATAAGACATACGCCAAATGTTTAGAGTGCGGTGAATGACTGCCTTCATAGCTCTGTGGTTAGCGCGTCTGCCTGCTGATCAAAGGGTCAACGGTTCAAATCCCAGCCGGCGCCGGTCTTTTTTATTTATTTATCGACCCGCGGCGTAAGAGGTTAGATAGCCAGATAGATATATAGATAGATAGATAGATAGATAGATACATAGACGAAAAGTGTGTGGAAGTATCCAAAGAATGCTATTCGCATTAAAATAGCAGCATAAAGCCTCCAAACCAAGCTGTGTTCCACACAAACCAAACAAAACCCTTTTCCCAAGTGACATACCATCACTTAAAAAAGTGATGGTATGCCAGCTTCTCGTCACGTCTTCGGTCGGTGAGAACACGAGCCCCCAACCAAACGCCGAGGCAACACTCGTTTCCAACCTGTGCCCTGCATTGGCCTTCTTTAGGTGATGCCGTTAATTCAGCACTATGGCTGTATTATAAAATCTAGGATGTGTTGGTACACCGCTGTAATGACCCTATCAAAACTGAGAGCATGTGAAGAGCAGCCGAGTTAACCTCATTTTGCAGAAAGTGTCCCCAAAAAAGCCCGCGCCACACCTCCCAACTCTCCAACACGTCTCCGTTTCCCAAACCACCCGACGCCACGGCCAGTTCTCCGTTGTCGTGGTTTGTGCCGCGGTGTCGCCAAAGAGTGTGCATCATGCTCGCTTGCTTGAACGTGTCTCTGTGTCTGTCCCACTTTCTTTCTCTCTCTCTCTCTCTCTCTTCCTTCTCTCTCTCCTGTTTCCTCGTCGTTGAGGGCGCCGCGCAGCCCAGCGCAAGAAGTGCTCTAAGGTTAACAAGGGCAGCCCGAAGGCGTCTGCCGAGGGCGTAGGTTAATGGCGGCCTCGGCCCCTCCTCCTCGACCCAGTAAGGAACAACGAGCAATCCTCTTTTCCCTCTCTCCCTCGCTGTGGCCACCATCTTTGCCGCGAGCCATCCGGCGTCTTAGTTCTGCTTCCGCGGCGCCGCTGGTCGCCTGGCCGCAGCCAGTGGGCGCGGACGTACGTGCCCTTGGGGCGATAGTCATCCGTTTGCTGCGCTGACCTCCTTCGACTAGGAATATGGTTGTCAGAACCTCTTGGTGCGGTGCCTGGAGCGTGTCTTCGACTGGTGCGTTTACCGCATCCTTAAAAGTAATCCCTCGATTCCCGCCCGACGAAATCACAGGAGTGTCACATTGTTGCCGGACACGATCCTGGCAGTGTCGCAGCAACGGACACGACAGTCGCCTGTCCCGCTGTGGGTCGCTCTTCAGCTCCGCAGTCTAAGGAATCTACAGCAGCCGGGAGTTAGGATGCGGCAAAGACGGCGACACTCGTGCTCGCTCGCACTGTTTGCCGGAGCCTCTGCGACCAACCACCAGGATCGCGACATCCGACGGCAAAGCATGCCGGCGTCATTTCTCGACACCTTGAGACCACTTTCGATGCGTGGGTGGGACAGAACGCTAAATGTGCCAGTCGAAGACGTGATCCAGGCACCAGGCTGCCATGCCGGAAGTGGCTGTGCCTGCGTGGTTGCTGCTGTCAGTGTTGTAGAGCGCGGCGAAGGAATCCGCACTGCGCCCAAGGCGGGCCCTTTCCGTTTAGCGGTGGCTGCGCCCTTGGCCTTTTAGTAGTGTCTCCTTCCGACTCGTTTAGTTGACTCTCCCTCTTCTTTGTTTCTTAAGTTGATGCTCGTACGCTGTGGCAACCTGCTCCGTGCCTAACCCCGGCAGTGTGTCTGCCCTTGTAGCGTGTCGTGGCTCTTCGTTTGCCCGTTTCGACGCAAGAATGATGGCAGAGGCTCTTGAAAGCTTGCGCTGCTGAGTTGGCTGTTCGGTTGCCCTTGCCAGCATGGTCTATTGCAAGTGTTTGTAAAGAGTGTGTTCATGTAAACTGGACTTCTATGAATTTTTCAACAATCATATTTTTCTTTTACCATTGTCTTCCATTCTTCTTACAAGCTTAATTAAGAATGCACAGGCGGTGTCACTCGCGCAACCATTTCCTCATTGGTGACACCATGTTTTTTTCTCCCCTCCATGCCCACTCTTTGCAAAGCCCGTTGGAGACAGATAGTATCAGGTAGTGTGGTGTTGTCGCTTGCTGTTTCGGTGTTGCATGGTCCCAATGGTCTTGCTGCCTCAACATGATGTTGACAGCACATGCTGTTGACAGCCTATGTTGCTGACAGCACATGTTGTTGACAGTAAATGTCATTGATAACACATGTTGACAGCACAGCAGAGCAGGGCTAACCCCGTAAACATTTCTTTGTCTCCAACTTGCTGCAACAGCTGCAAAGGCACACATTTTGCTTTTGCTTGAAAACTTAGTTACCTGAATGGCTAAACGAACCATGCGCATTGTGCCGCATGATACTTGCATGCCTTCCTCTCTGTAACCACAGCACATTTGTTGTTCTGTTCAACAGTTGATGATCGTTCCCTGGCGTTGGGACGGGTCTAGGACATGAAGATGCCCCATCAGTTGGGAGACACTTCCTTTTCTTTTGATTGTTCTGGTTTACATTTTTGCTTGTCACTAATGTTTTAATGGGATTGAATGCAGCTTGTTGTGACCAATAATGGTCTGGATCTGTCTGGCCCTGTGTTTACATTGGGAAAAAAACTCTGTTGAAAGTGCTCACGACATTTCAAACTGAGCAGTATGGCCTTGTAACGGCTGACGAATTGAATACAGCAGGTTCGAAGCTGAGGGTTACATGTGCATTCAAATTTGTAGCTTTGCTCGTGTGTATGCATACAGTCTGCAACCTATACAAACGACAAGATAAACAGCATGACCTAACCGGAAAATACGCAATCATGTTACTTGCCAAGTCTCAAACCAAAGCAAAAGGTCTCTCCCTGCTGAACCGTAGCGACACAACTAGCTGCTGTTTCTGCGGTAGGAGTCGCCAACTTAGGATGTAAGGGAGGCTGGCTACTTTAAGTGTGCGTGTGTATGTCTGTGCATCTGTTTGCGGTAGTGGCTTTCCGCAACTGTAGAATCCCGTGCTGACGTGGCGGAACCCCGCTTGTCCCTTTGTTGGCCCCCCCTCCCCCTCTCTCTCGACAGCCCCGCACAGCCCCCAGCGGAAGAAGCTGTCTTTGCGCATGAAGAGTCTCTCCTTGGACAGTCCAGAGTCCAACGAACACGCGCATCGCCGTCGTCAACTCACAGGTGGACTTCTCCGTCTCTCTCTGTCTTCTCCGCCCCCGTCCCCCCTCCCCCTCTCGCCCCTCCTCGAACCTTTGCGGTCGCTGTTTGGTCTCTAGAACGCTTGACGCGGCAGTTCCCGGCTCCCTGGTCGGCCGACGTTTCTTCCATGTCTGTGTGTATTTACATAGTGTGGCCATGTGGATTGAGTGGTTGTACACTACGTTTAGTCACGACTAGATAGAGTGCCTATCAAAATGGTTGCCGCTGGCGCATTCCCATTTATGTGTAGTATCCGAGTGGTCAAAGAATATTTTAATCATTTATTTTTAATCTAATGCAAAGTCATTCGTAAAGATTAGTTCCAAAACCTCAGCTCGTCTTTAAAAACCTAGGTTTCTAGAAAAAATCGTAAGGGTGCAGGCGAGCTGGTGAATATTAATCATGTTGAATTAACCTGAGACTGGGGTAGAGAAGAAACATCAAAACGTAGAAGGAAAGAAAATAGACAGGACGACGTCTCAAACTCAGCTAACTGGTTTATTTAGTCCACCTCCTTATATAGTCACAATCTCAAGGTCACCTCCACCAAAAAAAAAAAAAAGCAAAGGTCGAAGTCTAAACAGTTCAAGCGCCACAGTCTTCACACAATGCAAAAACGTTGACAACCTTTACAGGTCGATGCGATAAGGCAACATCCATTAACCTTCAAACTTAAACAAAAGGATCAGTTCATGCTTCGGAATCATCCTTCGCCCTCTCAACAAAAAACAAAAAAAAAGAAACATGCACACATTGAAACAGTAGTTGGGCCAATACACCCAAAACCACACAAAGCAAAAAAAAAAACGAAACACACACAAGCATGTTGCATTTCAAACAACCCAAAAAAAGATTATATTTTTAGAAAGTTTTTTAATTGCTTCCAAACTGTAGTGAAGCCTGACTTATGCAGTTGCCTAGAGACTTCATCCGCACTGTCTCCCTTACCACTCTCTTTACATCGTTCCTCTCTTTGTGTATTATTTCCGTCTCCGACCAGAGCGCCGTGCAGTTGTTACATTCATGAATATGTTTTGCTATTTCCGAGTTTTGTGCATTGTTCTTTACATTTCTTTTATGTTCGTTTAATCTATCATTTATGCATCGTGACGTCTGTCCTACATACTTAAATCCACAATCCAATGGTATCTCATAAACTACACCAGTCTCGCAACATACCGACTTTTCCCGATGAGCTTTTTGCACTCACTCACACCTGTTTGAAATGGCGTCAGTTTACTTAATCTAAAATCTGAACTAAAGACCGTGTCTACTCCAAACTGCCTCGCACATGCCTTCAGGTTGTGAGATATATCATGATAATAAGGGATTACAGCAAAGCGGTTCCTTGACTTCTCTTCGGTTTCTCTCCTGCCTTTAATAAACAATTCTAATTGCCTTTTTATAAAACTGTCATCATAACCTACACTAATTAACCTTTTCCACTGTCTTTCTACTGATTCAGTGATATGATGAACACAAGACCTTTCTAACGCGTTCCTGACCAACGACTTTACAATCCCGCCTTTACGGTCTTCGAATGACAACTCATTCTTGGCAAAACCGGTTTCGAGTTTTCTTTACCATATTCCCAACA